>VXAX01000740.1:908658-961136 GCA_013399835.1 Leptocoma aspasia
AAAAGTTTTTAACACAATTCCTTTAATTTAGTTTTCCGGGCCTTATGTACTGATCAAAAAAAAAAAAAAAAAAAAACCCAAACCAATACCTTATCATTCTTCATTTGTAATCAACATTGTCTTTTTATTTCCCTGAAAATCACAACCATCCAGGGCTGTAGTGCAGTAAAATGAATTGACACTTCTGTTTTAAGGCAGAGAAGATAAATAACTGTGAAAAAGTGTGAAGCCTTGCATGTATTCATTGTGCTAGGAATTTCTCCTATAACAGTAAATATTCAATTTTAGCTGAGGAAGCCAGTCCAATCAGATTTGTCTGTTGCTACACACATCAAAAAATACTTGTTTTGGGGGGTTCTATAGTAACTGACAAAATGAACTTTGTATTGACCTGCCAAAATTCTTGCTTCAATAATGCATTAAATGATACTAGTATTTTGGGTTTTTTTCAGCAGTGTGCTGGGGCACTCACTACCTGGCAATTAAATCATTTACATCTGAACAAAATTTTAACAGGGCAAAAAATAATCAGTTCAGTTAAAATTTCAACACTGTCTTACTGACTGTTTTTCTAAGCTAATAGGGAGGTACTGTATGGAATTAAGGAGGTACAGGAGACAGTAACCATAACATACATCTTGGCTTATCCTTTCCTAGTTTGGCATGTCACTGTACTCATTGCTTTTTTTTTTTTTTAAAAAAAACGGAAATAAGGCTTACCCCTTTTATTTTGTGAAATGCTAGGAAAAAACCAGAGGAAGATCATCAGACAAGTACAGATAGTTTTTATGAAGATTTGAAACTTAATTTTTGAAATTGAAATTTAAAAACAGAATAGATTTCAAGTTTTGTGTAGAATGTACTTTTTAGATTAAAAAAGCTAAGGTATATGAGTGAGCAAATGATCAAAATACATATATACCTAATCAAATTATCTGAGCCCCATAACCTTCCATTTATTTTATCCTGCACAACCTGGCACTCTGAAGATGTTATGAAGCACAATGTGAGTGTAGGAGAGACTTGTCATGTGAAGTATGCACATATTTGGGGATAGTGAAAAAAATTTTAATATGCTTGCATTCCTATTTTGAGGAAAGCATAGAAATGGAAAGGCTTCAGCAGACCTCAAAAGTTTGCTTTCCTCTGCTGTTTACAAATATATGTGCCAGGCAACTGCCGAAGACTTAACATAGATTTCTAGAAACTAATTCCAAGGTTCAGATAGGGAAACATTACAAAAAAATTCAGCTTGACTGAGGGTAGCTGTACAGAATTCAGGAAGGGCTGGTCATGCTTCAGTATTTGCTGGAATTCTTTGAGGCTATCACTGCCAAAGAAGACAAAAGATGTACAATGGCCATCATACGCTTTGATTTTTTTAGAAAACAATTTACAGTGTTCTGCACTTGAAGTTCATATTATGGTGTGGGGGCATGTAATAAGTGGAAAGTTGGCTAAATGGCAGGAAACAAATGGAATTGTGAAACGGAACTTCTTTAAGCTGGAAAGCACCCATCAGCAGAGTTGTGGATATATTGGCTTGTGGGTCCTAGGTTTTCCTGCTTAAATGAATAATTTGCAATGCTGTAATGCTCATGTTAAGGGCAATTTTTCTAACTTGTAGAAATTAAATTTCTTCAAATTTTAGATTTCCATTGTGAGAAACAGGATAGATGGCACAATTTGAAAGTCGAAGTCCTGTAATATTCTAAAACATGCAAAAGAAAATGTTTGAGATCAAATATAAGAGAATGGGAGTACACAAAATTTTAGGTAAAGGAAGCGCCTTTATTGCAGCATGCCTGTTCATTTAAATAAGGGTATTCCTAGATTTCTACTTTCAGATTTTTCTAGGAATTAAATTATCCTGAGCACTTACTAGGTATTTTCTGGGTTTGGAAGTATAAACAGTACTTTTGAATTATTTGTTAGCAATCTAAGTGAAATGTTGGCAGTAAAATAAAATCCTTTAGAAAACATCAATTTGCCTTTTTGTTTCTGTTTCCTTTTATTTCCCCTTCCCTGTGGAAATGACATAGCACTTAGCGAAAGCTAGCAATTAAAAATGAGATGTTGGAGACAAAGAAGTATGTGATATTAGGAAAGCATAATACTCTATTTGAAAGCAGACAAGTTAGAGGGAAAATGGCAGGTGAATTATGCAAAGGTAGCAGGCTGCAAAGTATTCATTTTCTTCCTCTGAAGAAAACTTTAAAAAAGGGTGTCTACTTTGAGAAAGTAGAAAAAAACCTTTCATTTAATCAAATAATATTGCTACTGTGAGCAGTCAGCTAGTAACTATTGTAAGTGAAAAAACATACTGCACAAATGGATAAATCAGACCAACATATGGGAAGAAAATGAAAACATAGGCATTCATGCTCAAAATCTGACAGATGTTTTCCAGGTTTTTTTTTGTGGTTTTTTTTTTTTTTTTGTACTGGTTTTATGTTTTTGCCTGTAATATCAGCAAAATAAGGAATTAAGCAAATGAACAGGCAGCACCACTCCTACTCTTTTCTCAGATCAGTACAAAAGAATTAGCAACTCTAGTTTTACTCTTCTTTCAGATCAGTACAAAAGAATTAGCAACTGTATTTTTATTGCTTTCTGCTGCTTTTTGCAGAATGTGCACAGTATGCAATTTCTGAGGAACTGTAAGTTTTTGACCCCTATCCTTATGCTTCAGAAAAACTTGATAGTCTGAGAGTCCACAAATAAATTAATCATTACTATTATTATAACTGTTACAGTATAATTGGGAAAAAAGCTAAATGGTAGATTTTGTTTCAAGGTTCTTATTGTTTGAACATTTTAGGATAGGAAGGGGACTGTATTTGTTATTGTGCATTGAAATAGCAGTGAGAGTTCCTGAGACAAAGATTTTTTTACGTGCATATGCCAATAGGTAGCCTGTATGTATGGTTTTGTGGATTTTGGTTTTTATTTCAAATGAAACTTAGCATACTATAAAGGATTAATGAATAATAGAAATGTACATTGTTTTAGCTGCCTGTAATATGTGGATTGGATTTCAGAAGCTTTCAGACCTAGTTACTGAACCAAAAAACCTCAAGTTTAAGTCTGTTTCAGGATACCAAAAAAAGACAGCCTTCATCAGGTATAGATTATTCTCATCTTCAAATTACCTCACTAGAGCTGACTTGCAACCATAAACATGACTTTCCTTTGGCTTACAATCGAACCCCAACTGTCTTCTAAAGTGTTTTTAAACATCTGATTTTCACATGCAAATCTATGCATCTTTCTTTATATCTCTGCCAATTCATACATACTTATCACTCTATGTCTAAATGGAATATGAACAGAAAATCATTGCAGCAACTATACAAATAAAATCTGAAGCGGTTTTAGTTTTCTGTCTTAAAAGCAAAAATCATTTTTATACAAATAGTATTGAAGATGTGTATTTATGAAAAAAAAATTTGGCCCAAATATTCTGTTTCTGTGCTTGTGTCGTCCTTGCACACTTCTACTTTTTTCCTTGCAATGCTGTTTTATTGTATCGTACCTAATCATGTCTTAAGTGGTTTAATTTCTGAGTTCCCCATCCTGTAAGTGGCATTCATTTGCACATTTCATTCTGCAGTGTCAGTGGTAAGTTCCAATTTAAGCTTCATTATCATTTTCTGATTTGTTAAATCTAGAACAATTAAGGCCATATGGATTTGGTTGATCAGTACCTAAAATACATTTCTAATACTGCTTTCCTTACTGTGCATCTTTGTCGTCTTGTGAATGCAAAAATAAGCAGATTCAGAGAATTTACTTTAAATGGTTGTCTGGTCTTCATCAGATTCTGTTCTGCTGCATCTTTAGTTGTCATATCTGGAACTCTGGTTTGAAAAAGGGAAAGGAACTAGTATTAATAAGATATCAAAAGACAATTCTGGGTTTTTTGCCTTTTTCCAGATTATAAGAAGCTTGCACAGTAAAGCTTGCAAACAAGGCGCACACAAAACAGCATAGAATATAATTTAGATAAAAAATTAGCAGATTACAGTTGCTTTTTAGGATAATACTCCACACAGCCTGTTAGTGTCTACATCCCCTTCACTTTGTTGTCCTTTGTAATGCCTTTTTTGCCGTTCTTGGCCTCTGTCAGTGCTTAAGCAGAGTAAATATCCTGCTGGCAGCTCACTGGCAAGAGGAAAGAATGATGTGAACAGATACCGTGCTCCTGCATTCACCTAACCCGAATGTTTTCCCTGGTACTTATGTTAATTTTTTTTCTCTCTTTCTCTATTTTCCTAGTCATTGTTTGATAGTTTTAAGTTCACATAGCCAGAGCAATAGTCTCTTTACAGACCTCCTTTTATCATCCCAACTGTGTCTTGTTTAACTTGACTATTTAAATGGCTAAAAGTCAGCATCATCCAGTTCTGAAGTGGATTGGGCAGCAATCCAGCTCTTTTTGTTAGAGACAGACATTCATTTTTTTGGACTAGAAACAAATTACTTCCAAATGCTGGAAATGTAAGAAGGCTTAAAGAAAAAAAAGAGTTTCAGGTGTTTATAGAACAAATTAGTATAAAATAGTTTTCAAAATGCTAAGCCACATTTAAAATAAATATTTAGTACTTTTAGAAGCTGTGAAAATACAGCACTAAAAACCTGAAATCACTGATCTTTAGCATGCATAAAAAGTATGGTGAGGGCACACTGGTGTCAAATTCCCCATGCATATTTCTATTGTGCCTTGGATTCCATGCATAAAAGGTAGTATTTTGGGGTGGTTTTTTGCATGATTAATAGTGACTGGCTGTAAGTTTAATGAGATGACTGCCTGTAGCAATCAGAAATTGAACTGATAACTGTTATTTTGCAACAGTGTTTGATTCAATTCCTAAAAATGAAAGTCTTGATTATCTAGATGACTGGAAAATAAAGAATTTTCATTGGTCTGAAAATTGTTTCTTGTGCCTTATTCAGCATTACATAAGCACTCTCTCATCCACAGAAAGACAAGCTAGCTCTCCGCAATTTTTACTTGTCCCTTTTAGTTTTAGGGTGTTTTTACTTGCCCCTTTTAGTTTTAGGGTGTCTTGCTTGTCTCTCCCACACCTTCCAACTTCCACAACAAATAAAATGGGATTACCACAAATACAATCCTACACAACTGGCTCATCTCAGAACCCATCCTTCCTTCTCAGCACCCAACACTTCTCAGCTTTTAGACATGTTTGTTTTTCTGCTTGATGGGAATTACTCCCTCTCCCTTTTTACCCTAAAGTAGTTTTTCTTAAAGTTTAATAGCAACTGTAAAAAAAGGACAGAATCACTACAATGCTTCCCTCCTGGAAATTATTGTTTTCATGACCTTTCATTATTTGTGAGTGTGTGTATTCTAGATTTTGCCTGAAAAAGAGGACGTTGTGTGGAACCTGAATTTCAGACCTAAGCAAGGATCAGAGGAGCTTGCCATGGCTGGAACAGACTTGGGAAATGACAAATCCCACGGTCTCCAGTAGGGAAGTGTAGTGTTTACAGGATGATGCTTCCTTCCTTTTTGGGCAGCTCTACAGACAGCTGTGCTGAGGGGGTGGAACTAAACCTCTGGCCATTCTTGCATATTTACATCTTCTCAGAAGGAATGTTATTATCATCTAGCAAACAATGAAGGTGGGAGAGTTATTTCCAATTCTGAGATGTATCAAGTGGCTTTAAACAAGATCTTAGGGTGTTTTCTAAGGTACATTAAACTGCAGAAAATCTGTATATAAGTGTGACCAGAAGGCTGGAGTTCTGAACTGACTCCAAATGAGTGTTGGGTGGATCTTTGTAGCTTGGGACAGCAAGTGAGCATTTGCATAAGTGGAATAAGTGGAAGATGACTCTTCAGCTAAGATAGAAACCAAAGCTGATGTAGTACCTAAAGTATGACAATCATTTCTTTCTGTGCTGTGCAGAAGCAACACAGAAACAGTCTCCTGAGTCAAATAATTTCTCACTTATCTTTTTTTTTTCTTTTGAAACATTGCACTATGAATTGAAACAGCCAGGCATTCAGAAATAAAAACTTTTTAATAATTTTTAAACAGAAGTGAATGGTAGTGTTATACACTCCAGCTTGCATGTTTGCCTGTTTACTTTTTTCTTCTTTGTTGCTTAGTGCAAATGATATGTGGTAAGATTGCCAGAGGCAAATGATGTGATTTGCTTAATGGAGTCCCTTCAAATGCATAAAGTAAACACTTATAGAAAGAAAGATTTTTTTCTCTAATCAATGTTCATAGCAGTTAAATTTTGCTTGTACTAAGAGCTGCAACAATAGGAAATAATTTTTAACTTGATGGAGTATTTTTTCCTCTAAAGAATAAATGAAGTAAACAAAATAAAAGTGGATTTAGCAGAGCAATATAACATGCATCTATAGCAAAATATAAGAGGCTAAGTTGAATGCCTTTTTAAAAAAAAGAGGTGTTCTGGCTTTACTGCTGGCAGATACATTGGATAGACAATTAAAAATGTCCTTTTATAAAAAGGAACGTCCATCAGAAAAAGAGAAAAATGTTTTCAAGACATTTTACATTTCATGGCTCCCCACCTTAATGCTACCACTTAGTTAGTCAATGTATTTGAAGGGGAGGCAGTGTAACATGCTAAGGTACTGTAATGTAATGAACATTATAAAATTGATCCAATTATAATGGATGAGAAACTATCACACTTTAAAAAAAAGGTTTCTTCCATTATAATGAAAATTGTGATGAAAATTTTATTTGAAATAAAAATTCAGTCTGCCTAGGGTGGCCAAAAAATGCCCTATTTGATTGCATCTTCTTTGCCCATGTTACTGTAATTATTATTACTGGAATGATTCCCATCCTGGAATTCTACTCAAGACACTGTATTTTTGCACAAAATATAAAGTGCTACTTCCTTGAAATTATACAGATGAATGACTAAAACATATATTCCATAGCTCTTAAAGGGAGATTGTTCCTTGGTTCTGAATCTTTGCAGTAGATTTTCCAACAAGACTGTAGTGGTCCCATTTGTTAAGTACATTTGTCTGAGTCTTGAATCAAGTAAAGATATGCATAGTCATTTGCAGGTTCACAGGCTATTTAGCAAGAATGAATTTAAGAAAAAAAATGCCAAAATAAGTAATTTTTTTTTTCTTGTTTAAAAATAATATAAAGGGAATAATCAAGTTGCAAGCAAACAGAAATATCAGTTACTTTACTATACTATCATGTTTATTGTAACATTGCCATGATTTTTGCTTAACTAGTTGGGAAACTGGTCATTAGTCACTCTAGAGAATGAGGTGCACAAGAATGAATACATTTGGTTTTGCATTTTGTTTTATGGCATTTGATGGAGTTTTTTACTCTTGCAATGATTTTCAAAACACAAATACCATTAAAAAAAAAAAAAAAGAAGCAGGATAGCTGCTGTAAATATTTTGTAAAATGTTCATCTGAAGCCCCTCAATCTCTGGTAATTAGAAGCCATACTGTGGACACTGACAGGGTAAATTACCAGTTAATGTTTACACAACAAAACATATGCCCAGTACAATATCCTACACTGATGTTATTGAAACCGGAGTCCGGAAATATACAGTGGAAACAAGACGTGGTACTTTTCGTGTGCCAACATAAACAGCAATTACAGCACAGTGTGAGAGAAGTCATAAGAAATACTACTGCATATCAGTAGTTCAACAAAGTCAGCACTTTTGTGTAATTGCAGGGGAAAAGGGCTGAAAAACATTACAGATCTCAGCAAGAAATGGGCCCTTTATACTTTTAAACTGATCCTTGATAAAACAATGCCGGGGTCATGAGAAGGCTACTCTGCCAATTTTGCTTCACTGTGGGATCCATTGACATCTGGCTGAGCTGCGGAAGCTGGAAAACTTCTTTAATATTCTCTTGACAGTGAAGTGGACATGTGGAAAACATTCTAATCTGTTAATCTTTGGTGCTCCTGAAGAAAAGGACATTTGGCTTTATACTTTGTGATGATAAATATTGTCTCCAGTCTAGCTGTAAATAAGTTAAATGCATTTGAATGGAAGATGCAGTTCTTATTTTCCATATATGGGAGAAGATGGATGTGCACCTGTGCAATCCAGAAGATGTAATGAATGCCAGGAATTTTTTTCTAAGGTTAGTTTACCATACATCTTGGAAATCCACTTTTCTTTATGCTGAGTGTGGTTTGTCAATGAATATTGGTGAGCAGAGTCTCTGAACTTCCATATATCCTACATACTAAAGTAGAATAAAGTATTGTTTCACTCAGGGGATTCTGAAAATAAAATTGAGAGAGATTTGAAATAGTACTTAAGTCTGAATAAAAAGTGCAGGTTTTATTTAGCAGCATTAACTGTACCAATTATTTTGGTTGACTCTAAATCTAATATGCAGTGATAGTGAATGATGGAGATACATGTATCTGTTCAGCTTGAGTAGGATGCACAATTGTTCATTTCTGTAGTGAGATTTATCTCCAGAAATGAGAAAAGGAATCTCTTGCATTAGAAAATAACTGCTATAAAAATATATTATGTATTCCAAGTACAAAGCATCTATTACACACATGAATATAAAATGCAAAAGATACTATGGATTATGTAAAGGCCAAACTAGGGTTCAAAATTCCACATGTCATTGTAGTACATTCTAAAATAAAAAACTGTAACTAAAATAAAAACTGTAACAGTGCATGAAGGCTCAGGCTGAATTGAAGTCAGATGGCATTTTAAATGATGTTATTTTGTTCCTTTAGACACCCTGATGCTGATATATGAGTGGCACTGTGGAATGAAAATAGTTCTGCTCTACTTTCCCTATGTTTTTATAAATGCTGTCATTGCTACAAATATATTTTAAAACAATAGATGTTTTCTGCCATCCATCTATTTTGTTTGCTCACGTTGGTACAAGGTAGTATCCACTGCCACTTAGTGCATAATGCTGCAAGGGTTCTGGTTATAAGAAGTGAGAGAAGTTACACCTCCAGGAACAATTTGGTCACCCAGCTTAAGCTGAAGAGTGACTCAACACAAATTGGTCTTCCAGTAACTAAAAGGTTTGGGAGTTGGCAGAAGCTAGTGAGGACAAAAAAATGAGATAGAAAGAATTTGTGGTTTCTCTCTAAGGTGAAGATAGAGTAAGAGGGGTACATAAGATAGAGTGACTTCATTACATACTCCCTGAATGTAGGACAAAAAGGGATCTTTTCAAATACTGTCATGCTTGGGTCAGATTTGCCATTTTCATTGATAGATTCACATGTTCCACATTTGCCACATGCACTTCAAATACTAGACCTTTCAAATCAGTGCCTTTCCCTGATTCTTCATAGTAGTCCTCTGCCCTTTTCAGTATTGTGGCTCACAGAGAAGTGCACTGTCTGCAGCCTGCATCTCAAACATTGATTTCTACCTGTTCTGTCCTTCATTCAACTCATTCTCAGCTGATGCTCCATATTATGATAATTCAGCCATTTTATTTTAGTGGGTATGTGTCTACTCAGCTTGTCCTCTGTGAGCTATCCGTGGAAGTAAGTGGATATTTTTTTTCTTTCTTCATTAGACCATAACAATCAGCAACTCCAAGCGTTCTTTGTCCAGTCCCAGCTAAATTTTCCTCTCCCAAAGCTACCCTCAGTAACTTTGCCATGGAGTTAAGTAATCATTTATCTCTGCTGTCCATTCAAAGCCCTCTGTTTATCTTGCAGGGGTTTTTTATTCATTTACAGTGGCATGTAGCATATGAAAAAGACTTTATTGTTACCTGATGATATGTAGGGCACAGGCAACCTGGCACAACTGTTGCATCTCTGGACTAGGCAGTTCTATCCCAGCCTACCCCAAAGCTCCCCTTTGCCTTTTCTGTCTAGTTCCCCCTTTCCCTCTGGACCCCAAGATTATTATCTTCTCTTCCCTACCTATTTCATTGGTCTCCTGACTGTGCTCAAACTTTTGTCTATAGAACAAATACCTTGTGTTTATAGATCAGGTTATTTCATGACACAGTAAGCAGATAAGTTGTTAAACCAACACGGGTTTGCTTGACAGCAGCAACTTCTGCTGAAGAGCATCTGGGGCAGTAGCTACTTACTTTGAGTCAGCAGCAGCGTCTGGCAATGCCCTGGCTTGCCTGGGGAGGGAAGGAAGGGAGACTGGAAAGTCGATTACTGTTTTGATGATCATTGTATCTTCATGGGTTCCAACAAGCCCTTGGTGTGCCTCCTGCTCCCCCTGCAGCTTTGGGATCCTTAGCAAGGGAGAGCGAGTTGAGCACAGCCCCACAGCAGCAAAACCCAGTGTTTTTAAACAAAAGAGTGCACATATTCCTAAAAGGAGCACAATAAGCCTGCATAGGCAATAAAAATAATGATTTGTGAACATCTGCTTCATTAATTGTGTTATGGCATAGGATTATGGCATAGGATTTTTATTAGCATTCCAAAATCTCAAAACCAGTCTCATGTTGAATGGAATTGGTTCCCCCTAAACATTCATTAATGTTTTCTGAAGAACCAGATCTGTAACACAGACCTTACTGCTCAGGCTTTTTGTGCAGGTGATGCATTGTCAGTCAGGGACACAGATTTTCCAACTCAGTCTCAGAGAAATTGCTTCACAATTCTTTGTTGAGGTTAAGAAAATATCATGGTCAGCTGCTGCTCTCTTGGCCCTTGGGCATTTTAACTCCCAGACTGACCAGTTCCTGACAATAAGGTAGAAATAAGGTGGAACTTCCTTAAGCTTGTAACTAAGTCCAGACTGGGATCTCTTAAGATCAGTATCCCTTATGTGCCAAATTTGAGAGTGAAAAGCTACAAAACTAAGAAGAAACTCATGTAAAGCTTATTGAATATTAACATAACAGAGTGTTTTGCTTCCCCAAAACTTGGTCCCGGAAGTAGCCAAGCCCATTTTTCACTAAAACTTTCAAAACAATCCAGTCTGAGGCAGAAACAAGGTATGGAAAATATAAGTTCCAGCAGTTAAAAGCTGACAAAGTAATAAACAACTGAAAGTGGGGCCTTATGACGGAAAGTGTCAGGGAACTTTAACTCTAGATGTCATTGCCAGCTTTGCTTATAATAAATGTGTCAGTAGCAATATGAAAAGATGTGTACAATGAGTTAAAGGAATGCAGCATTAACCTATTTTATGTGGCACGTCTGCCCACAAATTGCTTGTATCTCAATATGTTTTGGAAGAAAAGGATATTTTCTCCCCCCGATGAATGTATTAATTTTCAAACGACGTGAACTGGGAAATTGGATATTTTAATGTAACAGTGACACCCTGTGGTCAGTAGGGATGGTGTTAGCTCTGAAAAGCAGTTTTGTGATATGTTAACCTTTTGCAAAAGCAGAGAAAAAAAGAAGCAGGAAGGAAATACAGATAACTTCACGGATATCCACAGAAAGATGTTATCCCATTTTATTCCCTTACATGTATAAAATTATGCTTTTAATTTCTTGAATACCAAAATAATATTCATTTGTATACATTTATTATATTGAAATACAGGAGAATGGCAAGCTGTGATTTTAGACAACTTGATAATGTAAATTAGGGAAGGGTCTTTGTAGCCACTGAACCTTACAAAGCATTGCTGGCATAATTATTTCTGTGTCTGTGGTTACCTCTCTGTCTCTCTGCAGGAGAGGGTGTTTCTGCCAGTGACATACCATGTGGTAGTGGGTAGCAGACTGATGCCAGAGGGACACAATGATATGGCAGAGCCAAACCATTCCAAAAGTGCCAGCTGGGCACTGACCGGGTTGCAGGATTAAATAGCATTAGTCTTGTATTGCCTTTTGTGTGGGCAGCCTTTGACCTGACCTGTCTCACTTCTTCCTCCCTGCCTTCTCCCTTCACTGAACAAGTGCTGAACTATGCAGCCATTTCCTGCCATACCTACATGCACCTATCTTTAAGACATCACTGAACTTCACAGTGCTGTGGCCCCTTGATTTTGTGGCACAAATATTTTCCTGTTTAATGCATACCTTGTATCCTTGATATTATCCTTTCAAAATCTCATAGTTTAGAAGAAGCCTAATTTATGAAAGACCTGATTTATAGCTTCTGATTTATACCACATACTTCCCTGGAGTTACTGATGCTGACCTTGCCATTTTTAAGAGAGAAACAAAGTTAAACTTCTGCCAGACAAACCAGGTTTAAAGATCAGTAAGGAAGGAGACTGACTGTCCCAACAAGAAGTTATGGGGAGCTAGTAAAGCAAACTGAGAAACATGAAGCATTTATTATTCACTGGCAATAATGGTTTCCTGTTAAAATTGGCTGTTTGACAAAGGTGATGAATTTAATTCCTTGCCTTCTCATTGGGGAATTAGGAAGTTAGCATGGGACAGGAGCAAAAAGTCCTCTGCCTTCTCTAGAGAGTAAGCTAAAGCTAGCCAAAGCTAAAGTTTGGAAGGTGTTCAGGAGCCAGTGTCAGGAATTTTGTGATTATCAAAAAGTGTCAAAAAATACTGAAATACTATAGTTGTCCTGGAAGCCAAGCCATTGTTCGCCCCCACATGTCCGTATGTAAGCAGCTCAGTGAGTGCTCATCTAGGACATATCCTATGAAATAGCTGCAGTACAACTTCTCATGAATGTCAGCACAATTTAGTGCCTGTCAGGAAGTGATAGTGAGACTGTGGACTTTTTAAACATCATATTGACAGTGATTTTTTGCAAGCTTGGATTGCTAAAAGGATTGAAACTCATTATCTCCTGTAAAGGTCTGACAAATATGGAAGATGTGATGAAGGAAAACACATTGTTTTACATATTTTGTCAATTTTTAGGTTTTAGTTTAGAGCTCCTTGTGCTTTTAATGGCTGCAAAAGCAAAACAGCTTCATAGCTGCTCAAATGTGCAGAGGAGTTATTTATTAGGTGCTATTTCAGACTCTGTGCTTGGACAGGCTGGGCTGTAGTATCAACCTCCAAATTAGTTAGTAGCACTGCTGAGGGATGTTTTCCAACATCTGTTTTTAGCACTGCTAGATTGGAGCTTAGAGTAAGGATTATTTAAGGATTTTTTTCAGTGGGGCACACTGAAGATGAACGGGAGTGATTCTGCACTTGAGTCATCAAACACATTATAACTGTCTGTAGAACGTGCAAGAGCAGACAGATGCAGCTGACCCTGTTGCTGAAATAGTAATACATTGCAGTAGGTATCCTTTCAAAAGCATTGTGAAGAGAACTTTGAAAGACATTATCTTAAAGGAGAGACACCTGCTCACTGCATATTAAGATCACTGATTTGAAGAACTGTCAGATTTGCAGGTCAGTCAGGCTTGCTGTATTGTATATGCCATGTTTAGATCTTGTCTACCACTGGCTTAATGTTCAAATAGCAAATACACCCTGATAGAGATACAATTTTAGAGACTTTGTGTTTATACACTGTTTCTGGGAAGTAATGGATTAACTGTCTTGTACTAGGGTTAAAGCCATCCCCCCAAGGATGCTACGAATGTAAAGGTGCTATTAGACCTTCTCCTTTTTTTTGTATTTAGCCAAAATAGTCTATGATTTAAAAGACAGAGCAATTATCACTGTCTGTCATGTGGAAATTACTGCTCCCACTGCTCAGCCAGCAGAAGGCATCAGGGTTTTATATGCTCTTGCATCTACTATAAGATAAATTGTCTGAGCTTACTCCAGCTTCCAGTGAGGGTACTTTGGATGACTCAGACAAGGCTGCCTGAGAATACAAGGGTGTGGTTAGACAAAAATAGGTGTTTCATGTTACCTTCAAGTCGCTGTGATAGCCTGTATCCACCCATACAGTCATCGATACTTTCAACAAACAATTATAAGCAACCCCACTGCTGTGAGATTTGCACTGCAAATTCAGCATTACAGTAGCATCAATAGTGTTTGTACAAGGATATCAGGAATTATAATAATAATAATGTACACACATAATAATGTGTGTATATATTCAATGTCTTTAGAAAACATGCCCTTTTAATGCTGGATGATATTGTTTTTGGTTTTGCTTATAGTGAGTGCCCTGTGAAGAACTGGAGCAGGCTACTGACTTTTTTGGCTGTTTTTTACCAAATACTGCTTGGTTGATACTTTTTTTCCCATTTGTGCAAAAGGACAAAAATTTATTGAGATAATTTTTTGGGATTAGAAAGTGACTGTTCATAGGCTACTGAAGCTGTTTCTGAGTCTCCTCATATTCCTTGGGAATTTAACAGCATTGATGTACCTCACCGCATTATTTGCCTGTAGTTTTATCCCCATGTAAAGGTTACTGAAAATGAGTGCATGAAGAAGAATGCTCTAGCAGTTATGACAGATTGGGAAAACCTCCATGAAAGATACTTTATCTTTTCATGTCTGAAACAATAATTTCTGATGGAAATCTTAAAATCAGACTGAGAGAGCAGGCATAGTTGTGGTATCATGCTTGTATCAACCTGTACATCCACATGTTAGACACCCTTTTCTGCAGACCTTCACCATACCCTAAATCTTTCCAATAAGAAGCCTTACATGTGTCACTGCATGGACACTTGCAAGCTGAAAGCTGCCACTGTAGGGCTTGGACCAATGACTTCCCGAGTAAATGGATGAAACTTAGCAGCTAGTGCAAAAAGACACAGAATTTCCAGCTGTCATGAATGCATATCCTCTGTGTACTGGACACAGATGTGTCATATAACACATTTTCTGACTGGTGGCTTACACAAACAAAGGGTGTGACAAGTGACTGAAATGTGAAACATGCACTTTGGTGATTCACTCCATAAGTCACAAATTAGTGTACTTTAAAGTACAGTATCTCTTTTTAGAGACCCTTATTGTGTGAGCAATATTAAATAGTACTGTCTTGCCTGTCACAGTTATGTACCTTGACTCCTTTGAGGTCTTTATTACGGGTTTTGATCAGCTACCTAGATCAAGATAATATTCTCTGTCCAAGAACAGGACCTGGGACAACACTTCCTTCTTTATTATTGCTCTACAGAGATGCTGGAAGTTCAAAGAGTCTGTAAAGCTACTGGTAAAACTATGGAGCACACTGTTATAACTAGAAGCAAACACAAAAATAATAACCACATGAGGGTAGTTTATTTCAGAACTAAAAAAACCAACTAATAGGTATATTTGGAAAGGGGACTTAGCAACTGCAACATGCAGGATGTATCATTTGCCTACCTTGCCAGGTAGTTGTGTGCATGTCTGCAAAGGAGAAGCTCAGGCTCCCAGAACAGCCTGCAGGGACAGGCAGGCTCCTCAGAAGGGACATCAGCAATCTGTGCTGTCAGGCCTCTAAGCCAAACTTCCCAACTTGCATGTGTGGGTAACAGGAATGGCTTAACCTCTGAATCTCTTCATACCCAAAGTCAGGGTTTTGAAAATTTATCTCTGCACAGGAACTCCTGTCCTGAATTTCAGTCTGCCTGACCTGTCTTACAGTTTTGGTGTACGTCTGTCTAAATTATTCCTGTGGGGAGGGGAACTCTCTAGTGCGCTTAAGGCGGAGAGGAGCTTGTGTCTTTGAAGACCTAATAATTGTTCTGCCTAATTCACTTGCCTGCTTCTGATTATCTGTAGAGCCTGAATGCCTCCAGAGCAAGGGGAAGACTTAAGAGCCTTCTCTGACAAGGGAGACCCAGGGTCCTGGATCACATACCTCATATATTGTAACAGAAAACAATTGCTTTCCAGTTTCAGCTTTATTTTAAAATCAAATCATAGAAAGAAGAGGGTGCAAAAGCTCCTTAAACATATCAGTGGAAGTCACTAGCTCAGTTTTTTTGTTCCCCCCCTTATCAGTCTCCTAGGGAAGACTTTATCCCATAGGAAATGTAATGGTATCTCCTAGGTGAAGTTGGTAAGTGGTTTACTACTTTTTATCATGAATATGCTGAGTGGATCAGAAGAGAGAAGGCATTTGAATGCAGCAGGAAGAAAATAAAAAGCAAATAATTATGAATTTACCTAGGTGAGTCTTAATTTAAGTCTAGTTTAAATGAGAAAGCTTAATACTGTCCACCAGGTATTCTCTTAAAAAACTTCCAAGCTCAGAACCTATATATATCTATGGAGACCTGCCATTGATTGTTTTTTTGCATGAAAACCTTTCATACTAGATGCAGGTTATTTAAAAACACCAAGTTGAAAGATAAAGAGAGAAAAGACTTAAACCTCTTTCTATAAAACTGCAATCATCTTATCTGCCAAAATCACATGTAATGGACCATTAGTTCTTTGTTCCATATCCTGTATTTGAAAAGTCTTACCTTATAAAGATGTCAGGACTAAAGCCATTATAAGGAATTTCTTCCTAGGAACACATCCATTTGTGGAGAAATGCGTGTTTTATGCACGGTAACTAATACATATGGCCTGCCATTTATGAAAAATTATAAATAATACTCTGTGCTGATGTTTCATTTTTGTGTTGTTATTTTCCAGATGGGAGTTGCTGTAGTGGATTCATCTGTTGCAGGACTTGGTGGTTGTCCCTATGCAAAAGGTGCTACTGGAAATGTAGCCACAGAGGATGTGATATACATGCTGAACGGTCTGGGGATCAACACAGTAAGATTCTTATTTGCTACTTAAGACTTTAAGGAAAAAAAATTTCTAGGAAACATATGATGCGTACCTCACAATTACTTGTGCTGTACAATAAAATATTCAGAGCCCATAGTAATTTTTGCAAACTCAGTGCTTTTATATGGCTTGACACATAACAGGAATGATGTTATCTTCATTAGCAATTTAGATTAGAAATGGTTTATGCATATAGCATAATTTGAATAATCCACTTCTTCCTACCTGGAGCTATGATGAACTTAGTAGCAGCTGCTTTGTGTCATTGCTCTGCCTCAGTAACCACAAAAAAATTCAGTACTCTAGACATTGCTCCAGAAGGCTGATCATCTCAACAGTGGAAAGACTGAGCAGAGCTCAGCTTTTGTCACAGTTTTGGATTTGGCTCATAGTGCTTATTAATTTGTTGTCAATTTTTCTGACTTCAAAGTTGAAAAAAATTGTGGTGTTTGGCACCCAAGCACAGGACATTGTTATTTCTCAGGTATCCACTCAATTTTATTTCAAAATTGTATAGAACCTGTTACTGGCTAGGAGGCTTCACAGTCATTTTTATTACCTGTCCTGTTCTTGGAGGAGAGGGCAGAGCAGTTTATATGCCCTGAGCTGCGCTTTAATGAACCTTAGCAGTGAGCATCCACACCTCAAGAGCACACATTTAGTATCCCTGGCTTGGGTGGCATGTTAACTATTCAGTATTCCTAGGACTCAGTTACTGCCTTCTTCAATAAATCTGCTCTTTGGTCTTCCTGTAGGTCCACATTTTTCTGGATATGTGGCATAATGTGTTCGTGCTAACGCAGGCATTGCTGTAACTTTATGTTTAATTTCCACAGAGACATGGAGAGTCAAGTTCAAAGGAGAACATATAAAGAACTGCCAAAACTACAAAGTGTGTGGTTTGCATTTAAACTGCCACAGAAAGAAATCTAAATGCCTGATATCTGAAATAGGAAGATTTGAATTATTGAGGAGCTCGTTGGAACTTCTCACTTGTTTGTAGGCTGCAGTTCTGTGTGGGGTACATGCCGATGGAGTTCCTTGACATGAAAGAATTACAGAACTTGTTTCTGAATTGCACATTCCCTGGGCACTGTTAAAACATACTCGGTGTCTTACAGAGTTCACTGTAAGCATTTATCTGCTCTCATTTGCTTTTTAGAGAGGTCAGGGTAGATATCAGACACGTATTTAGAAAATGCTCAATCACAAGTGTCCTCTGTACAAGTGGACTCTGTTTTGAACTGTTTGTACACACCTTGGGGTAGCTTTTCTTCATGAAGAAGAGGTTTATTCTTTTGAAACAACACAATTCTTTGAAATAAGGAGAAGAAATAATGCATTTCACTTTACATTTCACTTTACATTCACTTTACAATAATGCATACACTGTACATTGACATTTACATTGATGTGCACCTTAGACTTAGGCTTTCAGTATAGTCTTTCCTTGGGCAAAATACTCGTTGACCTTTCTAACTGACTCATAGCAAAAGGAGGTAATTAAGTAAAAATAATTGGATTATATGAAATATACCCAGCTTCTTGATAAAATTGATTAATCTGTTAACAATCTGATGGCCAAGGAAGAATGCAGCTTGTCCTAAAGGTTGATACCAAATCCCATGAAGACAATCTCATCATCATATTAGTTCTTCTTTTGTTTGGTTTGATGGTGGTTTTACTTAGGTTTTGTTAATTTTAGGTTTTAGATTATGCAATAGCAAAACACAAGTCTTGGCTTTTTGAATCCTTTTTCATGCTTTTTGCATGAAGTTTTATAGTGTTGGATGATAAATAAGTATAGCACATATTTAGACACTATATTTTTCTTCTAATTTCTAGTTGTAATTCCAGTTCTTTATTCCAGATTCTTTTGGGGTTGAAAGGTATTACTCCAGTATTTAGTCCACTGCTGATGGGACAAGAAATCACTCTCAAAGTAGTAGAACCTTTCAAACAACTAGAAGCTGTATCTACCCGTAAATCACTGTAGCTTTATTGATCCCCATTACTGACCTATAACATGAATCAGCCCCTTTGTTTGCAAAAATTAGACCCTGGAGCAAAAAACTTGGAGTCCAAGCATTTTCAACATGTGCATTTATTATTCTTAACATTTTTCACCTCTTTTTTAGGGAGTAAATCTTTGTGCTGTGATGGAAGCCGGAAACTTCATCTGCACAGCTTTGAACAAGAAAACAAACTCGAAGGTTGCACAAGCTTCTTTCAGTACTGGAACTATCAATTAAATGGATTTTTCTTTTTGCAGCTTGATTACATTTTCCATTTACCTTGACCAAGGACATTTGCATCAGGAAAAGAAACAAGAAAACCATTGCATCAAAGAAGCAAAAGAGAACCAATATATATTTTTTTTCTTTTAATGGGAAGAGTTATTGTACTGTACTCTCTTGTCAGGAATTGTCTGATTTTTAAGTAAGAAATAAATGACTGTAGTACAGAACCCTGTACTTGGTACTTCTATAGATGAGAAAAATATATAAACACCAGGACATTTTACCATGTTTTAAATTGAATTTTAGTTCTTTTCAGGAAAACCTGGTAGAAACAGTGAGTACATAGTTAAATTTTAATCAAGATGTCTTTGAGAACAGTACAAATATTTTCAGTAGTTTATGAGATCTCACACGGTGTGTGGCCATTCTGTTATGTATTTTATTTATCTGAATTCTCACTTTTCATTTCTCAAGTCACTGTGTTATGAACACGGAGCCAAATCTGAATTCACCGTAAGAATTTTTTAGCAATAGAACTTCTTTTAAATTTTGTTTAACATCTGTTAAATTATGGATGACTTTATCTTGTTCCAAGACATTGTGGTGAATGGCACTCTGCCAGATCCTTCCAATCCTCCAGCAAATTTCCTTATTTGTTACATATGTTAAATTTGTTGTAGTGGCATTTTTTGGTCAACTTATTAAAACCTGATTATATGAAGCAAATAAAAATGGGCAAGGTTTTCAACATCATTCAGGTTCACAGTGGTGTAGAAGGGGCTACATTTTCATCCAAGGTTTCATCAAAAAATTCGATTTTTCATTCTGTAGGGTATGAATTGATATTCTCATTCAGAAGTCACAGTATTTTTAGTATAACAGTATTTTGCTGGACTAGCTTACACAAAGAAAACCACTTAGAATTTTTTTTGTGCTCTACTGATAATGATACTGGTCTTTTAAATGCCTTAGTTCAACAAGATGCCAATGAACTGCACTGTCATTTTTAGTTGAATAATGAACAAATGGACAAATTCAAAGAGCCTTATCCTATTTATAAATGTTCAGGTGTGCCATAAAAATACTGTCATGTTTTTCAGCCTGAAACTTCAGTACTCTTACTGGTTGGTTGTGTAGGATCTGTCTGTACTTCTCTGTGTACTTAACCTTTATCTATATTTTTTCTGAACGTGGCCTGTTGACATGAAAATCTAAAACCATGGAGTGTGGTCTTCATCCACATTCTCAATTTTCCTCAAAAATGTGAAATCTTGTCAAAAGGTAAGATGAAAGAAAGTGAAAGATAACACATAAAAAAGAAAAGGCTGAATAATCTTTTATCTGGAACTCAAGTCTGCCAAGTTACAGTTGAGTCATGGTTTGCCTTTGAAATACCAAAGTGATTTTTTCTGAGGTAGTTTAGCCAGTTGTGTAGTTTAGAATTGGCATAGTTTAAGAAAGTCAGTCTTTGCATTCCAGGCAACACAAAGCTATACATTTGATATAATACCCCTATCCTGTTTATGCCATAATGATAGTCAAAATTAATATCAGCTACTTTGTTTTACTCTTGTCATGGTAAAAGTCAAAGGATAAAAAGAGAAATATGTTCAGGTGAGGCAAGAAATATCTTGCCTATCATTCCAAAATACTAAATCTTTCCTGCAGAGTCTAGTAAGAAGACTTTCAAGTACTCCTGAAGGTGTGAACACCCTGATTTTCTTGACCTGCCCTGGATGCATGTTGGATCACCACAAAAAAGCTCTTTCCTCTTTTCCCCCATGTTTCATCGGGGGCTTTGCTGTTTAGCAGCTACTATAGCTCATATATCAAAACATGAACTTAAATAAAACCAGGTCTTGAACCATTCACAGACTCAAAAATTCTGTAATGGATTAGACCCAATGAAGAGGTAAGGAAACTGCAGCAGTACAGTTAAGCCTAAATGTGGTGCCAGAATTAGCATCTTAAAGAATCCCTAATTGATGTGCCATTTACCCCTGAAGGTAACTAATCTTACTGTAATATTTTCCTATTTAATAATAAATTTTCCTCTTTAGTTTTCTCTGTAGGCAAAGAATTAGCTCATTTTGAGCTGAAGTATGCAGTTTTCATGTAGGTTGTGATGAATTTTCTTCCACCCAAGACCCTCTGAGCAAGCATGTTTAATTGACATAAAGAATATTGAGCTTCTTAAAGACTGAAAGTGAAGTCGCCCTTGAAAATAAAAGCAGTTGTGGTGCAAACCTGAATGTGAGACTAAACAGCTGAACTGAGACTGAGCTTGCTGCTCAGCCTGGGGAGATTAAATGGGTGTGTACCCATGACAGGACCTGAGGGAATGGCCTGAAGTTGTATCAGGGGGGTTTAGGTTGCATATTAGAAAAAAGTTCTTCACCCAGAGGGTAGCTGGGCACTGGAACAGGCTCCCCAGGGTCACTGACAGAATTTGAGAAGTATTTGGACAATGCTCTCAGGCACATGGGGTGACTCTTGGGGATGGTGCTGTGCAGGGTCCAGGAGTTGGACTTGATGATCCTTGTGGGTTCCTTCCAACTCAGCTTATCGTGTGATTATGAACTGAAAAAGAACACATTTTCTAGTAAATCTGGATGGATTTGTGCCACTGGATAGAATGGAATTAAAAATTCCTAAAACCAGAAAAATCCCAAGAAAAGAATGTCAGTGCCTCTGCAACAGATGGCAGGGTTCTTTTCCTTGAAGGTGGTGGTGAGGCCTTCAGTTATCAGCCAAGTAAGGAACTGAACAGATAGTGTCTATTTTTATGCCTCTGTGCACAGTGCATCCTAGGCTTCTCAGCATCTGGACTGTCTGGTTTGCAGACAGTTGGCTCTTGATTCAAGGCTCTTGATTCTCCCTATGCAGTGAAACAGGGTACCTATCAAATCATGCAGATGACCAACCTAAAATGTCTCAGTTCTTTATTAGGTCTGTTTTAGAAACTACTTGGAAGCTTGTAGAGAGCCTTAATTGCAGGTCTGTTATTCTGTAATGATGTGAGCTTTGGAAAAGATGAGCAGTCACATCTGGAGCCCGTACTTTACCCACATGTTCAGCTTCAACCACATCGTGAGTTATCATAATCCAGGGTGGAGGTCACAGACAAATAGATTGTTTGTCAGGATTGTTACAAGAGAGAAAGAAACTTAGAGCAAGAATTAAAAAAGCAAATCCCAACCCATTGTTTATGTGCCAAAATTGCTGCCTGGGCTGAATTTAAGTCTGTGGGTCCAGGTGAACAGTCCCTATAAAATCCTTGTTTAGTTGTAGTGTGACTGAGACTCCTGAGACATCTTATGTTCTGCCTACTGACATCTTTTAGGTCTGTAAAATGCTGCTGCTCTGATTTCCTGGGCTGGCATAATTTTGACTATGCAGAACATTTTGACACCTAATCTCTGGCTTCACAACATAAGCAGCCATTCCTCTTAATAGCAAAGGCTAATCCAATAGTTCTGCCGTGAGTGTCCATCATTCACACAGGCAGCACTGAATTCAGCACACAGTAAACCAGCTGAGACTATGCCCCTTCAAAAACATGCCAAGACATGGGGTGAGGCTTTCCAGTGCTTCTGATTTCCTAAACCTTTATGCTTATATTTAGAGTGACCCATCACTAGTGATGTCTGCTCTTTTGGTCCCTATCACTGTCCCCAACTGAATACATTGCTGTCACTTCACCCTGAAGTAGCCCCCTGGCTGTGGAGGGCTTGCATCCAACTGTTTGGCTTCCATGAGCAGGTGTTTGTATCACTGTGTCATAAAAATTCTAAGTCAAGATATTACATTGTTAAAGGCATGACTGGTATGCTTTGTTGGAGGAGAATCAGTTGATCAGTTGATCAGAATGTTGATCAGTTCCAGTAGTATGGGCATAATCATTCTTCAGTGCCTTCCAGAACACAGCAATGACATAGATCCCATACAGTTCTAATGCCTTCCAGCAGCAGCTTGCTTTGTAGTTTAAACTTTTATGTATTAGAGCAACTTGGCTCTGGACCAGCACTTTAATGGTTCATTTTTATGTATAACCAGAGCTTATGAAATAAGAACTAAATATTCTAGTGTTGTGAATAAGTCCAGAGAGGCTTTGGCTAATTTTCCTCTCTTAATAGTGTCATTTGAGTTCATAAAACTTTTATTATCGTATTAAGGAGTCACAAAATGAAGACTACAAGTCTGTGATATAAAATTCTTACGTTTGGGATCAGTGCTGTTGAAATGAAATAATACTTATCCAAAGAGTTAGTGTGAATGTATAAGATCTGCCTATTTTTTTCACTGAGTTTGTTTTAAGTGGTAGAAATATTGTTTAGTTACTGTGATATCAGAAAATTGGTACTTTCTGCCACTGAATTTTTCTGATTTCTGACACTGCCTTAAGTTCTCTTCATTGATTGTGTAGTATCTAGAAAAGTGTCTAAACAAGTATAAGAGTGGAAAGAAGTAAATTAATTCCCATTCTTGACTTGCTGATCAATGCTTTTCTTTCATTATATTTTTGAAGATTATTTTTCTCTACAGTCCTGCTGTAATGCAGTGTTGAACTTCATTGCTGCAATAACACAGCAGGCAGAAGGACTACAGCCAAAGTCAACTTAGTCCTTTGAAACCAATGTCAAAGAGATTATATGTTTGTCAAGGAATTGTCATGTATCCGCCTGGTTAAATGCATTTATGATTTTGCAATATGTGGTGTTAAAGCTGAAATACAATCTGTCTCGCTGTTTATTGAAACTGATATGCTCATGTATTATGCCAGATTCAGCAGCTCTGACTAACCAGCTCATGCATGCAGCATTAGCAAATATAAGCTGTCACTGACGTGTATGCCTGTGTTGACTTTGTTACCTTGTAATCCATTTTGAGTGCTTTTTCTTAGGATTACCTTTTAATCTGGTGTTCCTGTGTGTTTTTATAGCAGACAAATCTCTTTTAAGTTACTGGGGAAACATTTCTTTCCTCCATTAACTAAACATTAAAAGCAACAGGCAGGAATGGAGGTAGGAGTTCAAAAAATTCAATGAGGCATTATCTAACTTCAGATGTTCCAATGCAGGATAGAAATCTGTGCCGTCTCAGTGATGTCTAAGATTCCCTACACACTTCATGGGAGACTGAATGACTTCAGCATGTGGTCTGAAACATCAAAATGTTGATGAGAGAACTTTCTTGGCAAAGTAAACAGCAAAATTCCCTACCCCATGCTACTCTTGAAGTGCCTCAACATGAGCTGCAGTTAGTTATCTTCACTAGCTTGAACATAAGGGTTAGTATTTTCCTTGGTGGAAAGACAGCCACAGTCATTTTTAAAAATAACAGAATGGTGTTCTCTATTTTATGACATAATCTTCTGGTGTTGGTGCTGCTTCCATCCATCTTCTGTGTTCCTGGCCTGGTCTGATATCTAGCTCAGAGTACCAGGATATGATTCCCTCAACAGCCTCAAAAGGCTGAGCCCATGCCTATCCAAGTAGCTCATTCTTTTGACCACACAAGCAGGTGAGACAGCCACGGAAAAATGTTCCTTTTGAAGAATTCAAGACTCACTGTGGCATGACAGAAGTGTAAACTTGGGCTTTACAGCCTTGTAGCTTCACACTGCATAAGGAAGAGCTAGTCCTGTGTACTTCTCTCAAAAAATCTTCACACATTTAATTTGAAACAATTGTTAGATAAAATGCATAAACAAGCTTCAAAGAAAATACTGGAACACAGCATTGTCCCTTTTGGATGAGAGTGCTGTAAGGCAAAAATTCATGCTTTCTCCCTCTAGCCCAATCAGCCTTCATTTCTTCACTTTGGGATGTCCCAGCTCCAGTGGAAAGAGGATGAATGTTACATCCTTACCCAAAAGGACAGGTGTCTTGGGAATCCTGTCATCAATGAGAGTTAACTTTTCTCGTCTGAGTATTGGATGCAGATATCATACTTCAGGGGAAAATATTTTAATAATAAAGCTCTTACAAAAGACTGCTTTTTCTTCCATCATGATCGGACTCAAAGATCTTAAAGGTCTTTTCCAAACTGATTCTATGATTCTCTGTTCAGAAAACTGTGAAGCAGTTACAGCATAATCAGAATCACAGGAATATAGATCATCCCAGCAGAAATTCCTTTATTTAATAACTAATACCTAGATACAATTGACAGACTACTTTTTACACGTGGAGTGGAAGGAATGTACTTTTCTCATTAAGCATTTAAGTCATCTCTTAAGAGAGACCCTGTAAAATTGCAGAACAACACAATAGCCACTAAATACCTTGCTGTCTCTCAGAGCAACATACCCTTAGTTTCAAATACATTTTACATACTTGTTTGTGAGAGTGTGTGTGTCTAAGCACATATATGAGTTGGGTTTCTAGTGTCTAAATATAAGATAATTAGAAAAAAAAAATCTAATTTTTCTTCTGTTTCTAAGACAGAAGGTAATGTTGTTGTTGTTGTTGATTCAGGTTTAGTTAAATCTGAATTTAGTTAAATCAAATTTTGTGACATGGAGGGTTCACTGGTTTTTGAAGTCAGACTGAAAACCAGCACAGGTTTCACATCAGAAGTATAATGAAAGTTTCTATCAAACATATCCTCAACAGTATTTGCAGTTTGAAGCCTTCCCACTTCACAGTTTTAAAACGAAGAATATGAATATACCACTTTGATGAGAGTTAAGCCAGATGCTGCAAATTGCTGGACTGCTAAAGGAGATCTTTTTGATTAACAAATGAACTTCACTTTTCTGTTTCTGTATTTTTGTCCAAATGCTGATTTAGTAATGACAGAACATTTGATTGCAAAACAAAAAGGACTTCCTTTGGTTTATGCAGATAATAAAGACAGAGAAAATCCATGTTGTAATAATTAAGATTTCTAAGCCTCTCCCCAACTGAACTGCACGCTTAAGATTGTGCTCTACAGTAATAATTTTGCAAGCTACCAAAGCCAGAAGCAAGAGTCACATTGAAGAGTAGAGATTCTTGCTTTTCTGATCACATTAATTTCTAGTCCTAGATCTGTCATCTAGCACTAGATGTGGCCCTAGATCAGTCATCTCATGGTCAGAACTGGAGGTGAGTTACATTTAGTGATAATTCAAACAAAATGAAAACTATTTACATTCAAAATAATTAATCAGATAGCTATTATAACAAGATAATGCATGTGCTATTCAGGTAACAGTTGAATAAGAAATGGCAGCCCATTATTTTGTGCTCACCAGAACCAGATTACAAAGATTTGTTACAAAGATTTAACAAAGACAACTCACTAGTCATAAATAGAAGCTTAAATCTAGCAAAACAACTCAACTATAGAGAGGAATCCAGAGCTCATAGCCACAAAGTGGGATCCAGAAAGGTGTTTAGGGACCATGACTCCCCATACAGTGCAAGGGGACAATTAGGCACTTTGGGTCTTGCCTAGAGACAATGAATAGGAAATGCAGATGATGAGATGGGCCATAGCTTCTCTCTTGGGAAGCAGGCACTTCAGCCCCAAGCAAGTGACTTTCTCCACTGGGCATTCAGACCAAAAAATGCTTTCTGAAGTCATTGTATTCAAAGTGCCTAACCCCACTCATTTCTTTTAGAAGCATATTGGAGGAGAAATTAAAAACATTTTCAGCAACAACATTTCAGAGTCAAAGCATTATTCCAGAGAGTCATTTTAGCTCTGAAGGGGGTTGCAATCCTGATCTCCTCCTACCCTGCAAGTGCCCCACCATCGAACTACAGGCAGCTTGGCTGTGGCTGCTGCTTCGGGTACTTGGTACCTGGAAGCCTGGCATACAAAACTGCCACATATGTGCTCTTTCCCAGGTCTCTAAAATAAATGTTTCTGAGTGGATTTTTTTTATTTCTTCCAGATGAGTTGAGGTCAGAAAGGCTGGGCTTCAAAGATTGCCATTGTTGATAGAGCATTTACACCAGTGTCATGTGCATCTAAAAATGTAGGAAATGTCCAGCTCAGGACAAATCTGTGAATCTACACAAGTAAGAGAGAGCACAGTTTTACCATTTTTATCCCTTTTTTTTCAGCTTTGAAAGGCTAAAAATAAGCTAATAAATATAAAAAATATTTTGTATGCTTAACTACAAAATTTCATAATTTATAGTAGTTTTTCTAATATATATTTTATTATCACATATGTACAACAGGCTGGCTTTCAGGAATAGCCTTAAAAAGAATAAGCAACAGAGTAGTTCATCTGTGACTTTTATAATGGGCCATAAATGTTTCAGACGAATGGTCTGGCGAGGGACTTCTTGACTCATATTTTGTTCTGCAGGCTCTGAAAGCAAAGAATGTGCATGTATTTAACAATAAACCATACAGCTTTTGGTTTGAACGTTGGCTTAATTGAAATCAGTGGCAAAATTCCCCTCTTTTTACGATGAGCACTGTGGTATAAAATAATTCCCCTCATTGTTATTAATGCATTGTTCTTTCTTCCATTTTCTATATTCTTTAAATCTGAATTTTCTTTTACAGGAATATGCTGATATTCCTGTAACTGCAAACCTAAAGAGAAAGCCTCTGTTCCCATATATCCTTGACTTGCCTTTTGCATTTTTCTACAATTCCACTTTGATCTGCCTCGCAATTTAATAATGAAATTTGACTCAATATCCCTCCCACTATATATAGCTCCTGCTACATCATGTTCTGTTACCTATCATCTGACAGTGTAATTCTTGAAATCTGGCTATTTAATTTGGTCCAAGAAAATGTATCGTTTAAGAAAAGGCCATGTTCATTTAACTAAGTGAATGCACATTTCTGTTTTCCTACCAAGCATTGGTGTAGGGGCAGTTTCTCNGTTGTTTACAGACTTCTATGACCAAAAATGGCATTTGGCAAGAATATTAGCTACAATAGCAGCATTCACGATTTGTTTTCTAAATATGTTATAATGCTGAATATTCTCATTTCCTTTTTGCATTACCCCTGCCTGCTATGGGGCTAGGAACAAAGTCTCACAGAATTTTTGAATTCAGATTTCACCTTCCCCTGCCATGGGACAGGAAATGAAACCTACCAAAGCCTGGGATCTCTGCATGAATGGAGGGCATTGTAGATACATATCGTATTTCACTCTTCCCTGCTGACACCCGCAATGTCAGTTCTTTCCATCACTGGGGCATGCTGGATTGTTTTTAAAGACAATCACAATGTCCACCTTTTAACTAAGTAAAAACATTTTATTTTCTGTTTTTTCAATTTCCTAGAACCAGTGATTAATATCCCTATCAAATTACCTGATCTTTAGGAGAGTCAACAGGACTATTCCTAGGATGAGAGCTATGCAGGAGGAGTAAGCAATAATGTAGACAGTTTCACCTAAAAATAAAAACAGAAAACAGAAATGAAACATTTGCTTTTTTAGTAATAAAAATCAGATTTGAGATCTGTATTGGAAATCATACATATGGGAGCTAAATTAGCTATCAATTTTGACAAATGTAATTAAAAGGAGGAAAAATGATACCTAGATACCTAGATGTATGTCAGTGATAGGAATAGCTCTTCCTTTGCCATTTGATGCAATGTAATTTTCAGACTTCTTTTAGTAAATACCAGCTCCAATAGCACTTCATATGTATAGCAGTACCTTTCACTCAGCTGCAGGGGAACAGCTTGTTACAATGATTTTTATTTTGGACTAGTCTCACTATTGACTTTAAAATGTTAATTTTATTCTGTGTATCAGAGCAGACTTGGGTCTTACTTATCAACTAGACTTATTTTACTTTTTCACATATTACTGTAGTTACAGTGTGGAGCAATACTCCACCTAGAAACAAATTAATGTAAAATGGGATCTAACACTGTTTTTCTGGGCCCCATTCCCACAGAGTTTCCTTTTTCTGTTAGGCTTCTCACCAAAAAGTCACTTAGGTGGCTTATGTGCTAAAAATTCCAACTGTTGAAAAACTGGGAGCTGTTACAAATTTTATTTTCCAAAGGAGGAGTAACTCTTTTTTTCTCTGAAGTAATGAATCCATTGGTTTTGACCAAATATCTGAAGGAAACATTTCAGGTGAGAGTGCAATATAAGCCCTGGACACGGGATGCAGAGGTGTGACAAGTGGCCAGAAATGCAGAGCCACAAGCATAAAACATGAGACCTTTCTGTGACTTTCCTGTTGCACTGATTCTGTCATTTTTGTACAATCAGATAAGTTTTGTTTATACAGGAATGCAAATGCAGAGGGCCCTAGCTGCTCCTAAGCTTTTTTGTCTTACATAGCCTCAGTGAAACATTCACTGAGGAAGAGATGGATCCCTGAACTCATCACTGAGCCACTTCTCTGGGCTGTGAGAAGGCCATATTCTGGTCTCTGAATAAGTTATCAGTCATTATATGTTCCATGTGTTATGTACATGCACACACAAACCCTAAATGAGACATTTCTGTGCACACTGCATACATGCAGCAGGTGTAGCGTATCGTGTAATACAAGCACAGGTGGTATGGATGCTGGAGCAGCCCTGGGAAGAGAGAGTGAATACGTATTCCACAGCAAGGAAAACAAGGAGCTGAGCAGGGCGTTGGACCTGCCTGGCTTTCATTGTAGGACGGTGCTCACTTTTTCTCAAAAAACCACCCCAAGTTCAAGTTTTCCAATATGTCACTCTATCGAGCAACACGAAACGCAGAGACAAACGCAGCCACACCCGAGAGAAGGCAAAGAAGAGAGAAACTTTATTTTGGTTTTCCCATTATATAGGGTTCTGGAAACGACCGGATTCCAACCATTCCAACCAGGTGGTAGCTTCACCTTCCATCGATTGGAAGGTGAAGCTACCACCTCTCCTACGACACTGGTCAATGACAAAGTCCATCAAACCTTTCTCCTCCCAGGAGAAAGAATGAAAAACAAGAAGAAAACAGTTAGAAAAACATGTGCATGTTTACAAAAAACAGCATGAGAAACTTCATCACAAGAATAAAAACATCAGAAGGCTGAAAAGTGAGAGTGACACCAATATAAGAGAATGAAAGCAGTGATCAAACCACCACAATTTGCACAAATGGAATGAACATTCCATTTAATCCAGTAACCTACTGGAAGATACTTAATATGGTGAATTTTTGAAAAAGAGGGGTGAGGTCTATCTTAGAGAATAATAACATATATTAAAAACTAGATCAGCAGTTGACCTAGCTCTCAAGTCACAACATTTTTTTAAGATGATGGGATTTAGCAAAAGAGTAATTTTTAGGCATTTTTTTCAGTTTCTGAGTCTTAATTGTAAATGCAGCTACTTTTGAAAACTTTTTACAAGTGTAGGAACAGTTGTAGGGGCAACAGTTTCTTATTTTTTTGAAGTGGAAAGTGACTTTAACACATATTTTAGGCAAATGGAAGCTTTTAAAGTATGTCACCACAAAAATTATTATATCTAAAAAATTATATATTGTACAGTCATGGATGGTTAAAAATGGGCTAATAAATTTTCAACAGAACATTGTGATCTGTTTCTTATAAAATCTGTAGAAGGTGCTTCATTTCAATCAAACAAAACTCTGAAATGACCAACAGATTTTTTTTCTATTTTTTTGAAAAAATCTGAAAAAAATGCTACGTTTTTGATGAATTGCTGGTAAAAGAGGTGTTGATTCATTTCTAACAAAGGAACAAAGAGGGATTTTGGTGAATCTTACTCTATTGTAGACCTACCTGCTTACATATAGCTAGTGCATATTCATCAAACAGATTAATCCCAGCCTCTGCTCAGAGGTTTCTTGGCTACCTGCAGCTTGTCATGGGCTTTTTTCTACATTTATAAAACTGTCAGACTGACAATATTTGATACCTTACAAATTAAAATCACTGTAGCTGAACTAATCTCAGTTCCCACAGCAGCTGGTATACCTAGAGATAAACTCAGCCAATTACTTGTTTATCTAAATACTATACTCCTCAGTAGGAAATATATGATAACACTACAATTTAAGATGAAATTTCAACAGTTTTGGGTCAAGACCAATTTTATTGTATCTCACAAGAACAGGGTAAGTGTTCTGTATTTCTAGCTTCCTCTTCCATAAAAAACCCACAACTTAGCCTCAAAGCTCCACAGGGGTGAAAGTAAATCCATATCTTCCCACATGAATAATTTTTCAAACTGAAGTACAGGAAGCAATCTTTTAAATTATTTGGATCTGTAAAGTCATTGATATCATTTGCGTAGGATAAAGCCAAAACCAGGCTGAAGATGCATAATTAGGCAGGCTTATTAGAAGTTTGGCAAAATTTTATTTGATTTATCACTTTTTGATATTGTTTCCAAAATGAGATCAAATTCAAGCTTACAGGAAAAGTCTCATTAACTTTTATATGGTTCTGAGTCTGCCCACATCACATCTTGCTAACAGAGTTGTATCAGCCCAAAGATGACTCTGTTGGCCTGTTCCCTCCTGAGAATGTGAATGTGTTTAAATCCAGTCAAGATTTTTACATAATCCTGGTATCGCATTTTTTACACCAAAAGCTGGAATAATAATTTTTCAACTTCCATGGTTCTAATTATTTGCAAATATATTTGAATATATGTATAATATATGCTTAGATTTATTACTTATTGTGAAAGACTCCTTCTATTAAAGCAGCATCCAGTGGGATGATTTGCAATGCTGCTGAATAAAATAGAGAAATCTATTTTATAGATAATTTATAATCTGGGTTTTTGAACAGTAAGCTATATTTTAAAGTGTAAAACTAAGAAAAGCTGAAGACATACTGAGTTTCTTCTGAGCATGTTCATCTGTAAAATGGCCATTCATTTCATCTGGTGAAAAGAGTTCCTTGTATCTTTCAATGACAAACTAAGTAAAGGATTCTTCTGAGATTTTAATGTAGAGACATCAGCAGATTTTTTCTTGAGTTTTTTGAGCAGAAAATAGCCAAGAACCAAATGTCTTCAAAAGTCTTCACACACGTGAAAGGCCATATTTGACAACTTAACTGTTTTGCGTCTCTGCCCTGAATTCTTCTTGGGACTTGATTTCATTAAAGATAAATATTTTGTGAAGATGATAACTCCCTTTGCAGCCTGAGTAATGCACATTTATTAGCATATGAATCTAGGACACTGAGTTAGATTTTTGGCAGCGGGATTTATGGTTTTTACCATTAAGCAGATATCCTGAATCAAATTCTTCTTCTTGACCTGGCTTCCTATGAGACTTTTATGGATTAGAGTTCCCATCTCATGTGCATGACAGTTACAATAGAAAGAATATTTTATTGTATGGTTTAGGCTGGTCAGCGTTCTTTTTATTTTTCTAAAGCCATCCAAAGTTCTGTTAAGACTTCAAGGAAAGGTTTTTGGAAAGTATTCAGACTTCAATGTGAACAGAATTAACTGGGTGCAGGCAGTTTCTTGCAAATATTTATCTGAATCTCTGAATGAAATGTAAAATGCGTTTTACCCCCTGAAAAGGTCTGCAGTTAGAACTAGTCACAGGGGTGCAATATCTCACATTTTGCATTTTTTTCACTTAGTGCAGTATTTCTTGAATTATGACTTGCATTATTTAACCTCTAGAGTCTCGTTCCAACTAGGGATTCAGGCTCTCTCTGTAACTGGCAAGGTAAAGTCAATACTTTCAGCAAATGCAGTCCAAAAAGATTGGACTACTCTTCCTTTGAGGGTCCCTGACTTTCTTCTCTGGCTACACAGATGACATGCATGATTCTTAAGTAACTTTAATGCTAACGCTACAGCCAAACGCTTAATTATGCACATACAGGTCTCAGGAATCCCATTCCCTTAATCCATTTTTATATCCTTTTTACCCCAAATCCAGGTTGCCCACTTCAGCAATAGTTGAAGGATGGAGAGGTTAGAAGTCACTTCATTTTCTACTACATGCACAGATTGAATTATTTTTTTCACAGTTAAAAGTGTTCTGTAGGAACAGTTCTGGGAACTAATTTGTAGTATTAGTCTGGAGAATTGCAATCTGCCCTGCACAAGGTAGAACAGGTCATGCTCATTAGAGGGGATATTTGTGCATTAAGCTCTTTAATGTTCTCACTTTGTAATTGGGCCCCTCAAAAGGAAATATTATTTTATTTCCTTTTGAGGAAATTTATTTAATTCAGCAATTAAAACATTTGTATATTAATTCAATATCCTTTAATTTTATGTTGCTTAATTTCTTACTGTAAATGCATGGAAATAAAAGCAGTTGCAGCTCTTCAGCCCATGGGATACTGTATGCCCTTCTGTTGTGTAAGAAGGTAGAGTCTGATGGAGTGTAACACAAGGCCCTTCTCAGACCACTTACTGTGGCTTCTAATTTTGTTATTGTAGCTACTACAGAAAGTCAAGAGAGATAGAAGCAGGTGTGACATCAAAGATAATAATTTGTATTACATATTATGCCTACTACTCTCTAATGACTGTACAGAGAGTCAGGCTCTGGCAGGCTTAATAGCTTAATTTTCCCCAATTATAATACAGTGATTGTGAGACATCTATTTCAAAACCATTTGTCAGAGTAATTGGTTCAGTCTGATTAACTTTATTTTGTGGATATATAAGCTAAGCCAAACAGGTAGGGAGATTTCTAGACCAAAGGAAGGAGCAACGGGTCAAGCTCACTTGCCTGAACCCACCCAAGGGACAAACCTTTGATTTTTTCTATCATACATGAGGGATATCTCAAGAGCAGTGCTGTGGAAATCATGGAGTGACTTGCCCAAACTCACCATTAATTGCAGAAGAATGGAGCTGTGCTCCGGAAATCTTTTCCCCTGGCATTTCTGTATTTACCCAGTGAAAACCCTTCTTCTGAATAGAAATTTGACCTGGATATTGGAAAGAAAATATAAATTCAAAATATTACTTTAAAATAATAATGTAAGTGAATGTTGCTTGATATTTCGCTAGCAGCCACAGAATTTATAAAGGGAGCTATTTAAAAATGCTGTTTACTGATATTTGATGAACAAATTGAATGAGTACATAACAGTTCTTCCTGTTCCACCTCAGTTTTTCTTATGGATGACAGTGGGCATAATTTCATGAATATATCTGAAAATACATATCTTCTTTTGAAATGAAAAACAGGAGGTTTGCTTAAGTAGTATAGTTTACAGAGTAGAAGACTAAACCATACAAGTATATGTCTGCTCACTCACATGAACAGCAAGCTGACAATTTTTTGTAATATAAGAAAGACTCACATTTGCAGCCTGGAACATTGTCCAAATAACAATGGACTAAACTTACCTGTAATTTGGGGTCTTTTTTTCTGTGAGGTCCAAAAGTACAACCCAGACTTAAAATATTTTGTAAACCTAAATTTTTTTCTTTCCCTCACTGACATTTTTGTTTATTCCTGTTGAAATACTGATCCTACAGTGGCAATGATCCACAGTGCTTCTGCTTCATACAGCAGCAGTCAGTCACAATTCTTGCCTGAGCCTGAAGCAAATGCAATCCTGTGAGCACAGCCTCGAGAGCAAACACTTGTAGCAAAGGCAGTGCCAGGCAAGGGTAGGAAGACAAGGTGGTGAAAACACCACTTGTGGGTCTGTTCACACCAGTTATAGAGGCAAAGATCCCCTTTTCAAACCCTGGGTATTTGCCTATTCAGAAATGTCTCAGAGTTAAAGATCATTGCCATTGTAAGAGTGAAAGGCCTGCTGACTTATTCCACTGCCAGGCCAGAGGAATAAGTCAGCAGATGGGGTTGGGTGGGTGCTGCAACAGAGTAGTCACTCCACATCTCTGTACTGCCATGCAGAGAATGGCATTAATGCTTTATAATAAAACCCAATGCTTTATAATAAAACCCATAATCATCACCATCATCAGTTTAGCTGCATTACAACTACACATCTAGGAAAAAAAATAAAGCAAGAATAACACTAAGCTGGAAGTGGTCTGTAGAGTAGGTACTGATCCACCAAAGGCTCTGGATCCCCAAATTCTTTTTGTTTAACTGCCAGGAAATTGTTGCATGACACAAGAAACATAAGCTTCTGTTCTTCAGTCCCAATTAGGTTAGGGAAGTTTCAATCCCAAAAAACCCTCAAACCATTTTATCCTGAGACTGCTTCAGGGAATGGCAAAAGCTCATCAGCAATTATTTGATTATTCAGACATGAGGATCATCTTTTTGCCTTGTAGGTTAAGAAATAACTAACACGATGATGTGTTCATTCATTTGAACTGTTAAGTTCAGCCCTAAAGCAAGCAACTAAATAATATTCATCAGCAAAATCACTGCTAGAAGTCTCAAGTCTAAGTGTGTTACGTTATCACTTTTCCAGGGGAGTTGTTACAAGATTTTTAATATTTTCTCAGAGTCTGGATTTGCGTAATGATTAACTAAACTAAGAGCAATGTTTCAGCAACTTGGCTTTAATTTTTGGGTAGCCTTTGAGTGACATGAAGAAAAATTACACCCTTATCAGAGGTACCATTTTGGTTTCTGAACTGAAAGAGTAGCTACTTCATTCAATGAAATGCATGCACAAAATCCATATATGTTTTAAAAATACTGTCCATCAGGTAAAACTATGAAAGAACCATTTCTTTTCATTGAAATCTTTAGGTATCGTTACCTCTCCCAAGTTAGTATAAGAATATATATAATTTTAGAGTATACATGTAGAAGATAGCTGGCATAGGGCATGATGCACTACGAGTAACATATCCTAAGAGGATTTGTAATGCAAAATATTTGGTGTGAGAAGTCAGAGATTTGAGGAGAAGAGAATACTTTGGTCTTTGATCTGGTGGATGGAGCAGATGTCTGCATGCAGCTGGAGCACTGCAGAGGCTGCAGATGAACCTTCAGGTTCAGTTTGTGCTGCAGGAGACCAGAAACCACCCTGTGACAGAGAACCACCCCGTGATGTCACCCATGACACAATAAGTGGGGACAAAGAGGAGCTTTGCTTTGAAGGCACTTTGCAGATTCAGACGAAAACATTAATATCTGCTCCCATATTGCTGTTTATTGCATAAACAATTCTCTTAACCAAAAGCTTGGCAAGGTCACGTACATCTAACAAAAATATTTAGCTAATTAAGCACATGAAAGCCATTACTGGTTCTGAGAAAGTACCTATATTTCATCTCAATTACACCCACTGTTTTTACTGAAGACCAAATCTTAAGGCTTACTTTAAACAATTGAAGCTATTTTCTGCAGAATGAATTCTGTTGCTAAATATGTGTAAGGTTTACTAATATTCAGACTCCAAGAAGAAAAGAAAAAAAAAAACCAAATGTTACTTCATATTATTTGTAAAAACAGTGTACCAAAGTACAACGTTAAGCCAAGAACAGGAAGACTGGACTTTTCTAATCTGCATATTAATATAGACTCTAGAAATTATTTATTTCTTTCAGAAAATTCACATAATGAGACATGTAGTCAGTTTCATTGGTTTACTACTATTATAATTTTTTCCCCAAACCAGAGGAAGAAAACTGTATGTCCAATTTTTGTTTTGATTTGGATTTTTAAAAACCCACAGCTATAGATCGTAGCAATGATTTCATAGTGGTATAAGACTTATAGGTCTTACAGTGGTAGCAAAGATATAGTAAAGATTTGATGTAAATTAGCATCTTCATTCTTTTAAAACTATTCTGTGAAGTGGTAAGTGTTACTCACGTAAGTCACTGAAGCAGGATTTGCTGTGCAGCATGTGATGGAAGAGCTCACACAAAGGCTGCTCCATGGGAGGCAAATTTTGGCAGGTGCAGTCCATGTGCAGCACTGTGCCCCAGTTGCTGATGTAGGCTGCTTTGCAGTCAGCGTTGGCAGAACACGGCACGCCACCCTTGATTAAAGTTTCAAGACAAGCTTCATCATTGTAACATTTTTTTGTCACATGTCTCCAACACTTAGACCGAAAAGTTGTATATTTTTTCCTGGTAAGGGAAAAAAAAAAAAAAAGAAAAACAAAAGAAGTGTACAATGACACTTTGACAAATGTGATTTCATAAAAAGTCATTTAATGAACACCATTAAAAGAGAGTGTATTTCCAAGGTACCAATAAAGCCTTAAAAACTGCAATATTCAGTGATAGCTGACATAAATTCTGCTCTGATTTTGAGAAAAAGCAACTGCACTTCTAATCAGCACCTGTTTCCCAGAGTCTAGAAAAAACAGTGTGAATTCCAACAGTCTCAGATACTCAGAGAAGAAATGTGAATACAGGAATTAGACTAGTCATTACAATGAAACCACACCAGGTACTGTTCTAGTGGATCAGTTTTTGAGCAGTGTTAAGGAAGAATAAATATTCAACTCATTTTGCATTAAATAGTCTACATTTAGTGTCAACCCTTTGGCCCCCCAAATGCTAACAGAATACAAAATGTCCAAGGCTCAGGAAAAAGTACAAGTAATTCAGGGAACTTAAAGATAAATTGATAGCAGAGATAAATTACATGAAGAATTAACCTGTTACCGAGTTCAATAATCTCAAATTATTTCCATTTATTTGCTGCTAGGATGGAATAAAATTGACCTTTAATGCACTGTATATGACAATAGAAAATATCCATTATAAATTAACTAAAAATATGTAGATAATAATTAGAAATGAATCTATTATATTAAATTTTAGAGGATGATAAAGGTAAAGTCTAATATATAATAACATTAGGTTATTAAAATACTCTTCCTTGATAATATGAATACATTATTAATTTGCTGTTGATATTGTGTAGTAGCCATAAGCATGTCACATGGAAAAGAATGGACTGTTGCAATACTGGCTAGAAAAAAGGTTTCAAAGCAGAGGCCACCTCTGTTCTAATGGAATTATTTTCATTCACCTCCTGATTTATGGATATGACAAGCCATAATTCACAGACTAATTTTGCTAATTATTTGCATTTATTGTCAGTGCCAGGAAACATTAATGTTCCCAAAATGATGGGGGATTCAGCCATTATGATATTACATGTCTATACATGTACAGACATACATCTATAGCCCTTTGGCCATTCTGACTGATGCCAATGTGAATAATCTGCACAAAACCAAAATCATCTCTTGGCCTCCTGGTTTATCGACTGAAGGTTAATTTGAGCACAACTTTGAGGTAAAATTCAACTCTAATCCACAATGTGACTACACTGAAAAACAAAGTGGGCCAATTGATTGTCCAAAAAAGGAGGCAATTAAGCTGAACTACAAATATAGGTAATCCTGTTGCACGTTTTAAAAATAGAAAATGAAACTTTGAAAAGGCATTATCCTTCATGAGTTTGGTGGTCTGTGCATGTTTCATGCAGGATTTTGGAAAGCTTTTTGCAAGTACCCTTGAGATGAAGAGAATAAGATAAAAGTTTTTTGAACAGGCCAAGTTGGTTGCATGGCTGTTGGGTACAAAGGGTCAGACTCTGCCCTTGAAAGGTAATTACTTTTACCAAACAATCTTTGTCTGGTCTGCTGCAAAACCTGGGCAAATTGCTGGAGGGCAAAGGTGCAGACAGGCAGGTGTTATCTGAAGAAAGTGGTAATGAAAATATACAATAGCATAGTTTGTCCAACAGAAATGGTGTTAAGTGTCATGATACAGGCAGAAGAAAAGCCCACATGAGATTCCAAACCTTTCTGAAAAGTAATCGTTTCAGTTTACTTGTGGGATTACTTCTGGAATTACTACAGTTGATCCAAACATCTGTGAAGATGTCAAACATGGCAGATACAGTGCAGAAAATAATTTTGTTATAGCTGAGCTATATAGAGTATAATAAAAACGGTTTGACCAAATCATTATTAGAAAGCACCTTAGTGGGCAAAATACTTCTATTCACCTGCACAACTCATTCTCTTCACACATGTGGATTACATTCAGACATGATGGGGGTGGAACTACAGTAACTGCACAGGGCTTGCCATGAAGAAGTTCTTTGGCTCTGTGGCAGGATTCATCATGCTGGATACAGTCACAAAATATCATCATTTGGGCAACTTCAAAAGGCATGTTTCGATAGAAGAACCTTATGGCTGCTTGACATCCTTCCACATTGCACTTCTTATTTACTGAGCAAACTTGAAGGTACAGGGACAACTGCTTGTTACACACTTCATCTTCAACGCACTCCCTGTTCACATCCAAACAGCTTCTGTTTGTGGTGTATGCTAAAACAAATAACAGCTTTTAAAATAAAATCTCAAGAAAATTTTTCTCAACTTAGGACTGGTAGGTATCCTGTCTACAACATTCCCAGTAAATCAAGCTTGGTTCCCAAAACTCTGATCCAGCTCTTCCAGCATTGCTTCTCTTAAGCCTATTGAGTAACTTCATACTTCTTTCTTGCACTGCTTGGCCCTCACAAGCAACCCTCCTGAAACAGCTGAAATCTCCACTGTGCAGTCTTATGCTAGGATTGTATATTACTTGATTGTTGAATATATGTTGGATCTATTGACTCCCTGCTCATCCATTTGAATGAAAAGTATTAATTTTATTCTGAAGGTATGTTGTACACTGTCTGAAAATGGAGCTAAAATTATTCATTAGGATTCATAAGTAAATTCAGACTTACCTTGTTTGGAGAGAGTAGATAAACCCCACTGTAATTTTGTTTCCATACTAGTATTGTCTAGAAGAAAAAGATACAGGTACAGGCATAAATTGTAAGTAATATCTCAACTTTTTAACTTTAAAGTATCGGCTGCCTTGCTGGCATAGTGCCAGAAATAAAAATAAACAAAATTAAAACAAATTAGTTTGACCAAATAGAACCTACCAACAAATTCTAACCCACTATTAATATATTCATAAGTTTTGGGGTAAAAGCACAGCTGCTGCTAACATTTTTTACATAATATAGAACCTATGAACTGAAGAAGAGTTTTTTAGAGCTTCTCAGTGCATTATAAATTCAGATTTCTTGTGAATAAATAAAAACCAGGGGCCTTAATGTGTTTAACAGGCCAGATTTCAAGTTCAGCTAACTGCTTGACATGACCTAAAGTCAAGGCTGGCAGACAACTCTTGCTATTATAAAATTATTTTTGTTGGTCTTATACTTTTCTAGTTTCTAGTTATAGTGAAAAACTAAAACCAACTGATTTAGATCATGTTGTATCAAATTAACACATTGAAGGACAACAGTATTTGCACTCAGGCTACCATTTTCTATCAGATTGTGAATTTATTAATAAATAAACCTCCTAAAATGATCTTGTTTTCAGTGCTGAATCGCAAATGGGCAAGAAACCCTTTCTCGTAGACTGTGGACACTACTGTTATGTATGAAAGCATTCAGAGGGCTGGAATAGCACTGACCTGTGTCAGTGACCACGTTTTTCTCACCATCATCATCAGCATTATAGTCATCATCATTGCCATCATTTTCACTAGCTCCTGAGGCTTGGCTCTCCTGAGAGTATTGTAAACAAGGGTTGTTAAATATTCCCGTCCAGATTTCAGTGCATCTTGTCTGAAGTGGCTCTGAGCACGTGCACTTTCCCAGAACTGTTTTCCTCAGTTCCTTCCAGGCTAACAAGCACTTTCCAGGCCCGGGGAAGCTGCAGGTGTCTGCAGCTGCCTGGCACGCCCGCTGGAAGCTCCTGTAGGCAGCAGAGCAGCGAGGCTCCTCTCGGCAGCGCTGCTTGGCAACGCTGCAGTCGCTCTCCAGCTCCTCAGAGTGCCTTTGGTCTTCGGGGTTTCTGTGGTGCCTAACACTCAGTTCAGTGTCTGACCTTGAGAAAGACTCCAAATAGTCTGCAGAAATAGGTACAAACAGAGTTATAAACCACAGGGATGATGGGTCATCATCACTGTTGCTATGAACATATTATAAGTTTCTCTGTGTGTAAGCCTTCTGATCATTTTCCCATGGGAGAACATCCTTTTGCTGTCTTTTACTCTGTATAAGCTTCCTGTAAACAAAATATCTGTGTCTGTTCTTCAAGGACATGGAATTGGTTGGCCTCCTCCTACCTATGAGGAGACTGAACTGAAATTACTTTATCTTTCTGATATTGTAAACTATTCGGGACCATTTTCCTGGACGAAGAAGCAGCAGGAGCATGGAATGCTCTCTGCTGAGCAGATATAGAAAAATACTAGAATTATGGAGTCATTTTAATAAATCATTTTAGCCTTCTGAAATTATTGTCAAGAGTCCTTTCTTCTGTGTGTGGACCACGACGATAATCACAGCACAAAAACTCAGGAAAAGGGTACTTGTCTTAATGCATTACAGTGAGTGAAACAGCCCTAGTTTAATTCTGAGCTGTGTGTAAACACAAATATAATAATTCCAGAGTTTCACAAACTAATGAATCTTCCTCATGTTTACTGTGTGCTGTCAGCTGTATAGTACAGTCTACTCTAACAGTTCAGCTGCAAAACAGTAGTAAAAAATGCTCACTAAAATTACTGCATAAAGAGTTTAATTTCACATAATTTTTACCACCTACAGTTTGGACATATCGTGGATTATCATTTTAAGCAAATGCATAACTTTTAAAGAGAAAATGACAATTCCAGAAGATGGTTGATTCATTACCTAAAATAGTAATTTAAGTTAGACAGGGAGAATTACTCCTGAAAGTGCCTAGCAACAACATATGTATCCTTTATAGGTAAACTCAACACTACTGTAAGTGCATCCAAACTTGTTTCTATAGTAGTGAGAAATATAATCCCAGTTGGCAAAAAATGTAACATTATGTCATTTTGCTAGAAACAACTGCTCCAACATCAACATCAGGTTTCAAATACCTATCCTTCTTGTTCGAGGCAGATCAGGATATTATTATTCCCTCTGCATTAAGGCCATATAGTCTAGTATTGTATGATGAATGCTGTGTGATGCCAGTAGGATGTGATGGATCAGTGCCAGGAATCACTTTGGAACTCACTTTGCAGACTCTCATTCACTGGCTGATTTTATCTCTCTTCTGTCAGCTTTGCTAATCATTATGCCAGGAGACTTTGGACCAGAAACTGCAATTTCTTCATGTACTAAGTAATTCTCAATTACAGAGATAAGCTTTCTGCAAGGATAAGAGTCCTCAGAAAAATAAAGAAATAAATTGAGGGGACCTGGGCTCATTGATTATAGTAGAATTTTTAAAAGATGCACTCTATATATTATGTACAGCTTTATCAAGCTGGTGACTACATTTCACACATCCAGTAGCCTCTCCTAGATGTAGTGAAGGTCCTCCTGCAACACAGTGTGACACAACTGCACCCCTGTGCATCCCCATTCACTCATGCTCCCATTCAGAAGGTACTGGATGTGTCTCTCCATATACACAACCTAGATCCAGTGGCTCTCAAATTTCTGTGGGCATTGAGTAGCCCTCCACACATACTGTGTATTCACTCTTGCTTTGCAGTGTGTTCAACGAGAGTTTTAGAAGCCATTTGAATTTCTCACATGTGTTGCTTCTGTTTGTGGCATTTCTTTCCAGCATGCTGGAGCATGAATATCATAGAAAAGACAAAACTAATTTTTGGGGGGCATTTATCAGACTTGAGAATACGCAAAGAAAGTTGAATCCACTTAAAATGGTAGTTACAAAATTGCTGGGTTTGGTCTTCATAATTACAACTTTATGTTTAGTTACCTTTATTAATGCTGCACAGTTTCCCAAGCAAAGTTGTGATGCTACAGATATTGTCTGTAGTGCAGACACAGTTTTTAAATTCTGGGTAGTCATCAGCCAAGATCTGGATTATTCTATTACATCCAACAGTGTCTTCTGCCTTGCATCTATTACCTAGAACTCACCATTAAAATTATAATTTCATTAATGTTTATGAATGCTTAAGGGATATGATTACATAAAACAATTCAATTGAAGAACAAAAATAATATGCTTTGCAAAGAGAAGATGCTTTGTCATACTTTGCAAATTTTAAATAATATTCAAAGTAATATAATAAAGCTGTGGGTACAATATTGACTTCTTTTATTTGATCTGATCCATTGCCAGAATATCTGCTCTCATTTACAAAGTACATAAATTTAAACTCACACCTTTTATTTTAGGCATGTAAGGGACTGAGACCAAACTGAAAAGGTACCCAGGAGTGGAAGGGGCACACCCTGAACTGAGAGACTTGTCTTGGTCCTGTGTAGTAGAAATGAGGTGCTTGGGACAGGGACAGAACACACAGTGCAGGCTTGAGGCATCACCATGTGATGGAGTGAGAGATGGGACACAAAGGGCAGCCCCAGCCCCATGATAATGGTGACAAGGACCCCAGGCTGAGGAGATGCTTGCTCTGGGTCAGATTCTCTCTCATGTGAGGATGATGCAAGCCTATAAATGCCATTTGGATATTCCCTTGAACTGCTACCCTATAGAACAACTTCTCTGCCTAAGCTTGAGAATGACAACAAATTTAAAGTAGCCCAAGAATAGTCTGATTTTTAGGATTTTTATAATAAAAATGAGGGAAAAGTTAACATTAAAAAAAAATGTGCAGAAACCTGTTTGCTGGTCCAGTTTCAGTCTGTTGAAGTCTGCATGTGCAGTTGGACTCAATGGTACAGACACTCACACAGGATATCAGGTCATATTTTCCATGTATGTATAGTGAAAATAAAGAGTATGTACTGGTTTGTGGTACAAAGGTAAATCAGTCAACTGTCTATTTTATGAGCTAAAAGCATTTCAAAAATCTTATTATTATTATTATGATAGTGGTATTGAGTGCATCCTCAGCAAATTTGCTGATGACACCAAGCTGTGTGGTGCAGTTGGCACGTTGGAGGGAAGGGACATCCCCTGGAGAGACCCCGACAGGCTTGAGAAGTGGGCCAATGCAAACCTTATGATGTTCAGTGCAAGGTCCTGCACCTGGGTCATGGAAATCCCAGACACACCTGCAGGTTGGGCAGAGAAGGGATTGAGAGCAGCCCTGCAGAATAAGACTTGGGTGTGAAGGCTGATGAAAAACCCCTCATGAGCTAACAGGGAGTGCTCACTCAAAGCCAAGCATGCCCTGGGCTGCATCAAAAGCAGCATGACCAGCAGGTGGGAGCAGGTGATTCTACACCTCTACTCTGCTCTCATGAGACCCCACCTGGAGTGCTGCATCCAGCTCTGGTGTCCCCAGCATAAGAAGGACATGGAACTGTGGGAGCAAGTCCAGACAAGGGCCAGGAAGTTGATAACAGGACTGGAGCTCTTCCCCTACAAGGACAGGGTGCAAAAGTTGGGGCTGTTCAGCCTGGAGAAGAGAAGGTTGTGTGGAGACCTCACAACAAGCTTCAAGTATCTGAAGGAGCCTAAGGGAAGCCAGAGAGGGACTCTTTGTCAGGAACTGTAGTGACAGAACAAGGAGTAATGGGTACAAACTGAAAGAAGAGAAATTTAGGCTAGATTTTAGGAAGAAATTTTTTGCTGTGAGGATGATGAGACACTGGAAGAAGTGGCCCAGGGAGGCTGTAAATACCCCATCCCCGGCGATGTTCAAAGCCAGGCTGATAAGGCTTTGAGCAACCTGGTCTAGTGAGAGATGTCCCTGCCCATGGCAGGGGAGACTGGATGATCTCTAAGGTCCCTTCCAACCCTTAACATTCTAAGATTCTATGATTTATTATTGCTTAAGAAAGTTACACATTACTTAAGAATGTTACATGCGAAGCACTTAATATTAATTTAGATAAGTTTTATTTTGTGAGAGCCATAATCTACCTTGTCAAAACAGGTATGTAGGTCCCCAAACCAGCACATTTCCTCTCTTTACCTCATAGATATTAAATGTCTCACAATATGCAAGAGAAGCAGTATGTGGCTCACAAGATGCAGCCAGGTCACAGGGCAGCATGAGGATTGGTTTCAGCCTACTGAGCACACAGGCTGATGTCTCTGCCCTGCAAATGGTGCTGTCTGGTTCCTGCCTTGCTGCTTCCCCACAGCTGCGGAGCAGCAGAGACTCTGCACTCAGTAAAACTGCAAAGAGAGAAGAAGTCCTGTGTCACCAGCTCCATGGGCAAGCTTTGATGTGACCGGAGTTTTAAAATCACTTACATGTTGTTGACATGTCCACAAGTAGCAGTGAAAGGCAGTGGAGGCAAAGCTCTGCAAGAGGAAACACTGCATTTTGCCTGTGCCTGAAATAATGAGAATTCCAGACTTCGCATCCCTGTCCTGATCCCCTTTTTTCAACAGTCTCTGCACTGCCCTTTCTCCAGTTGCTGACTAAGGAGGGTTTGGGGGAGTTTGATTATTTGTTATTAAATAATGCACTACTAGAGGGCAATGTCACAGGCCAGCAAGAGCTGCAGGTCCCAGACTCTGCTCCCACTCCACCTCTTGCATCACCAAAGAAGGAGGTGATGGTGGCTGGGATTGCCTGTATCTCTCCAACCCCATCTTCAACTTTCCCTCTGTTTTTTCAGAAGTAGATCATGACCCCTGACCCTTAGCTCTCACAGTTCCTGAAGCCAAGGAACTCAGGAGATTTGTCTAAGGTCACAGACATAGGATACTCCCTGACCATAAAAATAGGATGGAAAGGATGTGGTGATATGACCCATGAGGATGAGTGTGTGGATATTCTACTCTATATTTTATCAACTAAGTAAGGGATAATAAAAGAATTTCAGGAAAACATATTCCAGTAGAAAGAGAGCAATAAAGATCAGGAGGGGGTTGTGTAAAAATTAGCTTATTCACAAAATGCATGACTGTCTTTTTCAAGGTCCAGAGTACTCTTCAAGGGTGAAGGTGAGCAGAACTGGAAGAATAAACCCCCATACCCCAGTTACATTTTGTGCAGCACCCCAGCCTCACTTAGCTCACCTGTCTTCGTGGCACTGACAAGTCGTGGCCAGGAGTCAGGGGCTGTGTTCAGTGGCCCCCTGTGCTGTGAGCTCACTGTGCTGAGTCAGCACCTGACGGCTGGGGCTGGGGGAGAGGCTGTGGGGCTACGAACATGCAAAGGGCATAGACAGAATCAGGAAGCACATCAGATTTATGGGGCTCCCTTGCATGACTTCTTGAAAACTGTGTAGAAATAACTTATTATCAGTATTGCTGTGTTTGTACATGGTATTGATTCAGCTGTGACAAACAGCAGAAAATATTTTATTACTGGTTTTCAATTATTGTTGCTTTACCAGAGATTAGTTCTAGGTAATATATTCTATTTTATACATGTGCTTCTGAGGCATTTACAAAAAAAAATGCTCTCTCAACCTAATGTTTGGCAGCCATTATTCATAATTTGATTTATTTATAGGTACATAATTCATGTACACAGGACCACAGACAGAAGCATGACAGAGTAGGAGCTGACACTCCCAGAGTGATAATCTCTGCTTTTGCTTAATCAGCTCGTCAGTCATCTCAGTGGGAATTAAATTTGAAGACTAAAGGGGAAAGTGAGGTTTTCCTCTCTAGCACTGGTGACACCACAGTTCGGACAGATCACCAGAGATCCTTCCAATCTCAATGAGTCTGTTATTCTAAGAAAAGTAAATTCATCCAGATCTAACTCGAAATGTGATTCCTTCAAATTTAAGTGATTTGAGTTGTTTTTTTCTTTTGAAAGCTTTTTCTGTTTCCTATTCAGAAAAATTAAGAAAATGTATACTTATGGTTAAATCAGAGTTCAGAAATGACTTTTTTTTTTTACTCTGAAATAACAGAAGGAAAACAAACAAATAACCAATCCCACAAACAAACCATAAAAGCCCAAACCTAAAAATCTTCATTCTGCAGTGCTGAAACTCTTTTGATCTTTTCAAAACGAAAAATCTTATTTCATCAAAATTTAATATTTCTATCCTGACCTGGAAACTGATTCATAGACATTTTCACACTCTGTTTTTTTTTTTTTCTTTCCATCATATTTTAGCCACAGAGGTGAAAGGAGGATTCTGAAGATTATAAACTGAGACTCTGGATATGCTACTGGAGTGGTGGGGAAGCAGTGATGGAAAATTTGACAGGAAAAGGAGTGACTTAGGCAGTAGTTTGGAGAGTGTTCCCAGATCTGCACTGAAGAGCAAAAGATGGAGGTCTTGATAATGTAAACATTTAACTCTGAAGTTACAGTCTGATGGGCTGAGTTATTGAACTCGTACCCCAAAGGAGTTTAATTATAATTTGTAGTTAGGTTTTGCATAAAGCAGCTAACAAAACAAATATTTACCCCATTGTCTATTGCCTCCAAGTAACATGTTTGTGCTCAAAGGACATTTTCCATTCCTACAGCTCACCCATGAAGTTTCTAGACTTGCACATGACAGACAGTATAAAGTTATTCTTACTAATGATGCTGCTGGTAGGTTTTCTATCACTCTTTCTGTGGGCTGTCTGAGAGGTACCATCAGCTGTCTGACTGGATTTACATGCTCTGGGATCATGGTACCTAATAAGCACATTTAGTACAATTTATCCTAGACCCCACACAATATCTGAGCGCTCTGCAATGCTGGAGAGTCCTTGCCAAAAGCTATTATCCTAAGGAAACATACAGATGCAAATCCAAACAAGCAATCACAAAAATAATTATTTCTGGAAGGTTTCTCTGACTCAGTTACAAATATCATTAATATCAGTGAATAAGTACATAGGACAATAAGAGAGAGAAATGTCATGTTATGAGGCAATGTCATACATCTAAAGGGGGGCCACAGAAGTAATCATGCTGGCCCACTTCATCTGGCTGCAGGGTATCAAGATTAACAGGCTACAGCAAAAATATATATCTTTGTGGCAAGTAGTCCTGGTGCTAATGTGTTCATGAATGATGTGAGAGAAGCAAATTCAGCTTGTTCTGTTTTGGTTCTAGAGAGCTCATCCTTAGGTCACTTGAGCCAGAAAGTACTGCATATTCAATTTTTTTTTTTTTTCTAAACAGAAGCCATACCTTTTGAAACTGTTTCACTTCATATAAAATATTTAACAGATCAATAGAACATGAGCTGAAGTCCAGCTGCTTTGGGGACTGTTGTAACTGTTATATTATCATGTATTTTTCATTTACTTCATCTGTTCTTAAAAGTATTCAGCCACTCTATGCAAAGTAGATAAGTATCTGGAAAACGACACTAAGAAAGACCTCTAAGATAATATTCTACTCTAATTATTTTAAATATTGTCTTGTGACTTGGGACATTTGGGACATCAAATACATGCAACAGATCAGTCAGACAGAGGCATTCATTCAGGTAGTTCACACTGCAGGTGAATGTTTTAGCAATGGCTTATTGACCACGAAGCCAAGCAACTTCTGCTGCCTGGCTTCCCCCACAGGTCAGACTAGGTCCTGTCATCAAGACAGAGGAAAATTCACATTGTCAACTCTGCTGCAGCTGAGGCTCCAAACAGATTATGGCATCACAACACAGCTTGTTCTGTTCAAATAATGTCATTATGAGAAGAAGGGAGATTTCCACAGAGACATACATACTTCTGATTCACCACTACACACTGCCCCATGAAAGGTAAACTCAATCAGAAAATAGTCCCTTAGCGTTTGCTAGTGGCAGATCACTTGACACTTATCAATCAACAAAGGTGTCATTACTAGCTTGGTCTAATGACACTACCAGATTATAGTGCCACTTTTCTTCTCCCTTCCATATTCACAGCACCTGGAAAGTGGATTCTCAGCACTTAACAGCAAGGTCTTGGAAGGATTTAAAGAAAGAGCCCATGACACCCAAGATTTGTTCAAGAAGACAATAGGCCTTCAGAGATAGGAACATTTTCATTTGAACAACCACAGAGATTAGGATGAGTTTCAGGTGAAATTTATAATACCTGGTCTTTCCCTACTTAAAACATAGATTATTTGGAAGTGAAGCACCAACTATTGGAAAGGCAATAAACAGAGACAGAGACTAAATATCTGCCTTAATTTATATGAGAATCTGTTTAACAATTCAAGGAGGCCTAGTCATGTAATAATCTGCACTTTATCATACCACCACGCCCTGCAAGTGAATCACTGCAATGTGTTGGTACCTTTCACTGGATAAATACAGTGTGACCCTCTACAATACAGTTTTCTTTGAGACATTCTTTCTTCTATCTGTTTCTTATTCTACTACTAATACTACTACATTGTTTTGGGTGTTGTATGAGATTACAGAATCATAGAATGGTTTAGATTGGAAGGGACCTTCAACCCCTCTGCCATTGGCAGGGACATCTTCCACTAGACACAGATCAACTCCTCCAAATTGTGTAAAACAAAGTTGGAACCTCTTTTCCAGTTGCACACAGGCTTTATTTAACAGGATCTCACAAGAGCTTAATTTCTGCTGAATTCAGACTTCTTGAGTTGGTTCAGGCTCTGGCTTTGCTCATAGTGCAGAAATTTCATACATCACTTTCTTGAAGAGACAGTGTGACTGTTACTAAAAGTAGCATGGGCCATTGTAAAGGATTTCAGAAGCTGACTGTCTTTTGCCATAATTTTTCTCTGTGAAATTTCACCAACTTCATTTAGTTACCACAGCAATATTGCAATAAACTATGAATATGCAATCATACAGTAATTCAAAATTAAGCTCTGTACATGATACAGAATTACCTGAGATATTGCAGGCATCTTCAACCACATTCCAGACACTCTCACATCCATTTCCAGCATTAATACATTGCTCTCTCAAGTGTAGACAGTCAGTAGTCTGGACAGTAGATATACATGTGAAGTAAATGAACAACACTGTAAAAACAGAATATAATGACTATTTAATGCAGTAGATACTGTACTGACCCTTTCCCTTTACACATAGATTTTAAAAATATAATTTACTATAGTTTTTTCTATAGACTCAAATTTGCTATCAAATTAAATTTTAGCAGAACAAAGCTTTTCCTCTGTTTTGCAACTGGAAAATTAAATCAAATGTTCAAAGTTTCAGTGTGGCATATTTTGCATTGGTTTTACCCCAGTATTATACCAGCAACCATAGCTATATATGATATCACTTCATAGATATATAGAAATTGATGCAGCTCTGAGATCCATAATAAATTACAGGAAGGAAGACAGTATAAAATTCAGAGGAAACAGCATTTTATTCACATGAAATCTCACCAAGCTAGGCCATTTAGGAATTCCTATCAATAGAGTGTGTGAAAGAGATTTGACAACTACACAGCTGTTAGATTATAAATGTGATTTTATTTTATAAATACAGTACTCTTCATCCTCTTTATTTTTACTTCACAGATGCATAATTTCTTGAAGGCAACCCCCACATGTATGCCTTTAGCTGCTTTCCTGAGTGCATTGAACCTGTTAATTACATTAAAATGTTCTGGAGGTTTCAAGGTAAAGAATTTTAAAGCAGCACTGCCTGTGACTTATCAGTAGAAAATGAAAGTGCCTTGTTAAGAAAGGATAAATCAGCTGGAGTTTAGCTCTTTCATTAACATTCCCATGGTAAGACAACCTTTAATTTGTAATCATGTGTCTTTATTTTCTATAAAATTAAGTTTCAGTCACTATTTCAGGCCTTCTCAAACTACCTGCTGAACACCTGATGTGTTTTCTTTAGTTGTTGAAGAACACAGCATCTCTCTGACAAAATACCTTCCCCCCCTCCCCTCCCCCCCCGCCACGTTCAGGTAAATTCATATGGAATTTGAGTGGTTTCCAGCATTGTTTAATCCCTTAAACATCATGTGCAAGAGGCATGAAGTATTGCTTCAGGATTTGTCCAGACCCTATCCAAAGAAATTAAATTTTTCCAAAAATACATTTTAGAATAAGAAATTATATATCAAATATCCCTCTTGATAATTTTAAGGAGCCACTACCATTTAGACGTGATGCCATCCCTTCTGGAAATAATTTACTAGTGATATAATAATAATAATAATGCTGCTGTAGGGAGCACTTTTTGGATGCATGTCGATAAATATCAAGCAACATTTAATACTTTATAATTGACAGGTGCAACACCATCTAGTGTGCCTATGAGACAACAAAGAGGCCACATGTGCTTATTACAGCTGGTGCTAATCCTTCCTCAGCTGTGCATATTCCTGGCAGTTCCCAGGTCTACGCAGTACTAGTGGTGATTTCGTGAGTTCCAGCCTGAAACACTCCTAGGCTGTGTCTGTTCTTCAGCCTTGAAGACATTGATAGAAACAGCTCCTACCTCTTGACCTTGAGGAATGTGCAGCTGGCCCTATCCATAGGGACAATTTTGGCTTATTATGACAATATTTTAGTTCTAGGACTGTCTCCAAAATGTCTTTCTTATTTTGAAATTGCTCACTATTTATTCAGATAACAGAGAAAAAAAGTTGCCAAATACCTGACAGGGGGAAATGACTGCATATATAAAACAATACAAAATTATAAACCCACAAATTCATTAAGAAAAGGTATTTTGCTGGATGACCATTTATCATTTTTTTAGGTTCTAAGACAACAGAAGATTTACTCATCTGACTAGGATTCACAGCACAAAGTCTCTGTGCTCTCTTCCTCACATTCAGACAGTTGTCAAGGACCAGTGGCTGAGACAGTCAACACAGGACTGATTGCACAGCCTTCCTGCTGCTTTTTAGGGGGTATTTCACGCTGCTGCTCATTTTGAACCTACCTGGAAGCTGACCCCAAAATAGGAGGCAATGGTTTTGCAAAATAAAGAAGTGAGTACCATAATCTACGATTTAAGGCACTTCAGATGAAGAAAGGGCTTCTTTAGGTCTAATGACATATTATGGATGGGTCTTTGATTCCTTAGCAGTACAGAGGGGGGTACAGAAACCTACATGCCAGAAACCTGCATGAAACAAACTGTCCTATATGATTTTAGAATCCAGGGCACTGTAGCTTATGCAATTCCTTAAACTGACAGTTATTACTTTAGTTGCTCACTTTAGTGTTTGGAATACTAAGTGATTCTGCACAGAAGAGGTGAGGGAATCTAAGAGTTAGTCTGTAACTAAAACCTTTAGAGGGATCCATATTGACAAGAAGACACACATAAATTTCTATAGATGTCGGTATTTTTATGCAAAGGCCTATTGATTCACTGGGTAGGTGTAAAATTCTCTGTTCTCTGTAGAATTTGGTATCTAACATTAAAAGGAGGGAGAAAAAGGAACACTTTAGCACCTTCATTTTGTAGACTGGGAACTAACTGAGGAACGGAGGAATTACATTTCCCAATTCTGCAGTCCTAAAATAAGTAATAATGAATTTTGGAAACCAAGCTGTAGTTTCTATGCAATGGCAAGAACTGCGAGATAACAAGCTCCTAAGGCAAACTGTCAAACTACAGTTGAACATACTTTGAATATAGTTGAAAAGTGATAAAAGACAACTTTATTCTGAGAAAACCTGGGGCAGAACTACCTACAGAATACTTTCAACACAGAAATATAAGTTTAGAGTAGTGGGGTGTTAAAGAGCATGTATACAGCATCCAGTATTACTAGTACTGTACTAATATTAGTAAGTATTAGTAGCAAGAAAAGTAGAATATCAAAAATAAAAAGATACTTGTCTCATCATATTCTCCTGTGCCAAACCTTTCTGTACCAGCTTTGTCGATTTTCCCTTTTCGTCCGCTCAAACCCAAAGGAAGTGTCAGCAGCCCTGTGCGTAGCCCTGGCAGCACCCAGCGCGCCCCAGCCAGCGAACAAGTGGCTGTTCCTTCAGACC
>VXAX01000740.1:961204-1001591 GCA_013399835.1 Leptocoma aspasia
CACACCCGCCCGTGCGACAAACGGCGGCTGTGCCTCTGCCCACCTCCTGCGGCCAGGGCAGGGAGTGAAGCTTCCCACCCCCGGGAGCGGCCTTTGCTGCCGCTGGCACACCCCCTGCTTGCATTTCTCCTCTTGCCACAAGCGCTGAGCGGGAGTGTGTCCAGATGAGAGGCGTGAGTTCTTCGGCATCTTCCACGGGATCTGGCACTCCCTCTGCACTCTAGTTCTCATTTGATCTCCAGAGAAACTAACAGAGCAGGTCTTTGGCTGCTGCCTGTAAGTTCCTTGGAAAATGCCTGTTGCTATGTCCTATCACCTCTGTAAGCACTTTTCAAAGCATTTTAGAAGTGAATTTGTTTGTTTCCATCTCAGATGTGGAATACAACCTTGATCAGTTAAAGAGAGAGAAGACCTATGGAATATGTTGGATGGCGGACCAGGGAAGCAAATAATTAATCTATAGTCTAGACCCAGACTGGACTATGAGTGTAACCTCACACTAAAATACCTCACACTAAAATACCTCAAAAAACAGTTTGCCATACAAGCCAGACGCTGACTTGGTACTTAACAATGAAGCAGTCAACCATAAGGATGCAATCATACACCTGCTGACTTCAGTGTGCGCTCTTTGCTTTTGCAGTGGAAGGAGAAGGAAGCAACAAATCCCTACCGATTTCTCCATTCTACTCATGAATCTTGTTTTCACAAATTTTTAACTGTATTTGGTCCTTAAATGCCTAGACAAAAAGATGTCATAAAATTTCCAGCTTAGCTATTAGAGAAACAGATATAGTGGTTGAAATCCTGTCCCTACTGACAAAGCAAAACTTGACCCAAAGTCCAGATTTCGGTTATTTTTCTTAGCTCAGGAAAAATTGATCTTGCATGTAATTTCTCTTTTTTTAAAATTTTACACCGATTTTTAGCTAGTTTTTAACTGCATTATTTATGTAAGCTCTTAATGAAAAAATTACTAAATATTTGTTCGTGGGCTTTTAAAATTGTTCAATAAATAATATATTACTTCACCCAATATATCCAACAGCTACAGAAAAACCTAATTGTCAAGTAGAAGGAACAGCCTGAGAGATTAGTATAATTTTAGCTGTGAGACAAATTCCAGGTTGGAAAGCTAAATTTACCTTTACCCCAAACCATTGCAATATGCAGCAGTAAGTTATGATACGCCATAGAGTGAGGGCTGAGTTAAACTAATGTTTGGTGTATTCTCCATCCCATAAAACACTCTCCAGGTTAATAACACATATCAATTTTGATAATATCAGAGAACGAGATGGTTCTCTCGATGTAGTCCAGAAGAAAAGGAAAAACATTGCGTTTTTGGAGGTGGAGACAGGGAGATATTATCTTGCATTCATTGTGACTGCAAGGCACAAGCTTATCACTACAGTGACAACAGTAAAGGAAAAACAGGTCAGGATATCAGACCTCCAAGACTGTGAAATATGTTGGGAGACAAAGCACCAGAATGATGGTGGCACAAGAACTTATATCTGCAGGAACAAATATGTTGTGATTTAAACCCTATGTTTAATGGTGCTGTGGACTAGCAGAAACAATGGCATAAGAACTCTGTTTCTCCATTTGTCTCCATTTCAATAGTGGAAATATTAGAATAGCAAAGCAGCTAGAGGTAAAACCCAATTAAGGCTCAGCTTTTAGATAACTTTCAGTATTTATATGCTGGATGAAATGTTCATTCATTATCCCTCTCTTCTCACAGCTATTTTTATCTCCGTTGCTGGCTATTGCTCACTATTTGGTTTATTTCTCCCAGTGATTATTTTAATTTAAAAAAATATTTCTTGAATTTTGTAAGACTAAAGAAATAAAATAATCGGAATATTTTCATCAAAAATATTTATTTTTGAATGAAAAATCCTTTCATAAAATAACCAGATATTTATCTTGATAACCATATTTCACCAATATTTAGCTTGATAACCGCAGTCTCCGGAAAGAAATAGTTAATGCTCTCTAGCTATCCTTAGAATTTCAAATCTGATATAACATCTGATTGTATAATTTGTGTCTGAGAGATATGCTGTTTACTCAATAGAAATTCTCCAGAGAAAACCCAGAATCATTTGCTAATGAATGTCTCATATTTTATTTATCTTCTCCACATAAAAATTACTGCTAAGTTAAAGTTGTAGTTAAAAGAAATTCCTAGAAATGTTGGAACATTTTAATTCTGGAGATCTAGGTGAAAATAAGAAAAGATAAAAAAAGAGAACCAAAGATATGCTTTCCCTTACACAGACAAAATTAAGGCCAGAACCTCCCTTTCTAACATGGCACAGAACAACTCCAGAAACTGCCATTGACCTTTAGTGATGTTCTTGCCTCAGAACTAACTTAGCTGACACAATTTATCCCCCTGGCATTAAGGTAGCAGCAAAAAGAACACAAATTGTGTCAGCAGGTGGTATTCACCCCCTCTTTAGAAAGATGCTAATTAGGATTTTTCCATGAGCATCACTACCATCGATATTTTGGTTCTTCCTTTGCTGGCCCAGGTTAGGAACTCTGTACCCTTTTCCTCTCTGTTCATCTCACAGGGATCTGGGCAACACACCTGACAAGGCATAAAACTTTTGCTGGCCTTCCACAGTGGCCCATGACCTTCTGTGTTTGAAAAGGGTGCCTACATACTCCCCTCTTATGCTGTCCAAGTTTTCTTAAGTAACCATTGCTTTCTACATTCTTTCTCTTTCTTAAAGGAAAAGATAAAAATACATTTTCCTAAATAAAAATATAGCTTTGCCAAATTTGGGCATAATAGACATTTTTCAGCCGTGGGCTGAGATATTTTATGTCTCAAATAAATAATAATGATAATTATTTTGCAGCTGGGTTGCTGTACTACTTTTTAAATTTTGACTATTTATTTGTTTATAGCTAAACAAAAGAAAAACTCAGAGGACTTTTAAAATTCCATTTCTCATGTCTGTAATGTTTTAATTCAGCAGCTGTTTGTTCAATAATTTCAAATTATATAGAAAATATATATAACTTGTTCAACACTCTTTAACAATTCTGCATTTTCCATGGTTGAAGAGCAAAAATAGCCTTCTCATGGTAAAGGAATTGCAATAGCTATGAAATCAAATCCTGCTGTGCTTTCCACAGTTATTTGGGTTTTATTTTCTTCGAAGAGACAAAGCAAAATAATTTCTTGAAATAACACTGACATAATAGCTATACTTAAAAATGAAGCTTACACATAGGAATATTAAAATTCCTATTATTTTATTTGATATTTAAACATTCTGTCCATTTAGATATTTTTCTTTATTCTTTTTTAATACAAAAAGAGTATTCTCCTTTTTTTCTTTAAATAGAAAACTTTAATATACAAATGAATGTAAATCCCTTTCTCTCACTTAACACCAATGTAAACTAGGAGAAATTGCAACAATGTCAAGTAAAACAGCTGTTGGGGAAGGCTAAAGCATAAAGTGATTGAGCACTTCGTAAAACTATAGTTGCCATGATAGATAGTACGTTGCATGACATTAGGTCAAAGAAAAACCTAGAAAAAATATTTACAAAAGGTAATAAAATAACACCTGGTTGATTAATAATTGGCTTTTTTAGAAACATTTGAATACACGAGACTGTCTTCTTTCTATGCCAAATCCTTTTTAATGAAAAAAGTCCTCCCTCTCATCTTACCTATTCTTTTGAAAAATCTGGACTGAAACGCAGGAATAGTGCCACAGGGAAATTGTATCTCAGGTTCTGATAATCAGACTTTTTCTAACCAATAGACCACATTCTTCTAGAAGACTACAAGTCTCCAGTGATGCACCATCTTCATCCTTTAAGGAGAAAAATACAATACATAGTAGGAAGCTCCAGGCCAGAGAGATTATCCCATAAATAGATATATAGATTTGTAAATTGATTGTATCTTTAGTATTAAATGGCAGTTGAGAGGGAAGTCATGAAAATGAAAGACAACTAATGTTTCCTATGTTAAATATTTTTAGAGCTCTTCTGGAGCAACACTTACGCATTATGGACTAAAATGAGCTACCAAAGTTAAAATTCCAGTCCTTCAGAGGTGCTGACACTTGTTATTCCTTTTAGCCTGAGTAGGAAATTTGAGCCTATAGCACCTTTGAGCATCACATAAGTTTTATTTAAATGGTTACTTTTTAGGCACTCAAATCTGAGAAAAAAAACAAATGGCTGTTAAAGTGTAATCCTATGAAAACGTGTGACTTTCAGCACTTTGGATTCCCATCTCAGAAGCAGGTCTGTACTTAAAAAAGTAATGTGGACTCTCCCCAAATCAATCTGAAGTGAAAGGTCCATAATAAACATAGAACTTACAACAAGTGGCTTTGCAGAAAAGAAAGTGCAAAGTAATGCCAGAATATCACTAGTGCATAAATAAGCATTCCTTGTACATGAGTTAATCATTTATAGAAAGAGGATATAAATAAATGATGTTTAAGCCTTCTTTCAAATACTTAGAATTCTTTATATGATACATTTTAGAACATTTCACAGCATCTAAAATATATAAAAATAAATATCTACAATATTTACAAAGTATGATACAACCAATCTTTAAAAAGAATTGTAAAGACATGTTCTTTAGCTCATACTGAGGTAAGTAGGTTTCTGTAAGACTGAGAAGAAAGAGGATAGGCAGTTATTTTGAAGGAACCCCTTTGTCCAGTTGTAGTCTGTACCACAGCTGAAAGCAGGTGACACTCTCTGGCAGTTGTAGTGTATTGAGGCCAAAGTCATCCTTGCTGTAACTCCATCGAAGTAAGTTTAGTTATGCTAGGGACAAATTTATCCCACTCTGCATTCTCTGTTTTGACAGTGTCTTCTGCAGAAACCCTCATGGCTTCATCTATATTTGAAGTCATGTTCATCCCGGGTATGTGGAGATGCAGTTCTGCTGACTTCAATGGGTTGAGCATAGCTGGGATATCTGTAGATAAAATAAAGATTTTAAGAACATTTCACTGCTTGTATCAGGTGGCTGGTTAACTCACTCTCTGATTATCTTTCTCTGAACACTATGCAGGTGATAATCTATTAATAAAATGGTCTTCCAGAAAATGTTTCAAATTGCAATTGAAAATTTTAAGTGAAAGTTTCTTGACTGAAGACTAAGAGCCTTTCTGATGCATAAATCTTGATTTTTTTTTTCTTTTCAACATTTTCATGTGTTTTACTACTTATTAATATGCACTATTTAGTAAATTGCCCTGTGGTTCCTTATCCAGATGCCTCTCTGACCAGCAGAGCACCACAGCTTCCTGTTTACAAGTCAAAAATGGAATCATTGATAGTTTGGGTTTGAAGAGACATTTAATGACCATCTAGTCTAACTCCTCTGCCATGAGCAGAGGACAGAGAGAAGAGAATGAGGCTAAATGAGAAATAAAGGGTAAAACGTTACAGCCACACTGTCATATGGGTTTCATATTTGTAACTTTGCTTGTGCCATACATAAAGGAATGGCAATACTACTGAATTCAGGCGAAAACCCCCATTCCTTCCACATTAAGTGAAAAGTGGCTTCCCAGCTGCTCCTGAACATGTGCAATAGCCTACCTAACATGGAAAAGAACAGAAAATTCTGGAAAATAAATTAATATGAATTTCTTATTTGATCAGCCCAACTCACACCAGAATGCATGCTAAGCAGATAGTTTAAAATAGTAAAGGATATTACAGTAGTTCAAGCTCTACACCCAATTTTGATTAAAATATTTGTTATAAAATATACCACAACTTCAGCTAATTAGATGAGAGTAGAATACAGCTGTTCATAAACACAGTCCAATGATAGGGAAAATAATTTTCATACTTTCAGGTACTTGGTCTTTATTTACTTAGGAATCTAAAAGAAGTAGGTATCCAAAGAAAATATTTGTATAAAATATGACTGCTTTACTCCCTCTCTATCTGCAACATGACTTTTGAAATAAATGTGATGAAATTTTCTTTTCTCATTATATAATCAAAGTTATGGCATATTCTATAAAATATTTATTTTCATTTTCTTTCCTTACAGCCAGTTCGTAATTTTAAACACCCTTCTCTCTTTGTGCTCAGATCCCAATATTGATGGATGCACAGTTAGAATTTACTTCTATGGGATCAAAGGGCATAGGGACCAGTATACTAACAGTGGGTAATAGATGCAGTACCATTTGATGGAATTGTGTTTATGTTGGTCAATACAATGTGTTCTGAAAGTTTTGAAACGTTATCAAAATTGCTGATCTGGGTGGTCAAGGATTTCCGACTCTCTGTACTGGCACGACCTCTGTTGAACCGTTCGTCATGGTGGCTGCGAATGCCAAAGATGCAACAGGAAAATGCTGCTTTAAATTCTTCTCTAAATTTCCCTGTCAACCACAAAAATGACTCATGAAAAAATTGTACTATAAACCACATTTCATCAAACTTTATAGATTCGGATATAAAGGAGTTATCTAAAGCAAAATTAATGCGAACCACCCAGATGCTCTTCTAATGCAGAAGTAGAAAATCACAGTTTAATCATCTTGGAGAAAGACAGAAAAAAGTCAACCTTTCTAAGAAGACATGCGAGGTGTGATGTGAAGACTGAATTAATCTTGGCTAGACAGAATGTACAAACTAGAATGATTAATAAAACCACCTCATAGATAGTCTGCTGATTATTTACATATGTAACAAAAAAAGTAATTGAGCAAATATAGGCTTGAATGATTGAATCCTTACTTGATATGTGAAATAAGAGAGCATGGCTTATTTGTATTTCATCATTAATAGATTTTAAAAGAAGATTCACAATGCTTGACAGTCCCATGCTTTTGGGGCTCAGAGGAAATTATTCAGATCATTCTCATACTACACACCACAAAAAAACCTACAGTGGGCCAATATGTAGTGAGGATCAACAGAATTTTGCCTCCCTGTATTTAGCTGCAATACTACCAGTTCAGGTCCTGATTCTACTCTCCAAGCCAAATGACACATGCACAAACTAAGACAAATCTATACTAGTAAGTAAACAGCATCCTGGCTGGTTCTTTGAAGTTAACCCTACTTGGCACAGTCTGGTCATGCAAGTACTATTAAAGACTCACAGCCTCCAAATCCCAATACTTGAATGTAACATGCCAGCTGGGGACAGACCCCGGACTGTGCTACCTGCCAGAGAGCATCCAGGGAGTGTTTAGAGGAATAATAATTGTTTCAGATCAAAGTCATGCCAGGAACTTCTCTCCTACATTAATGTCACCAACAGTCACACTCTAGCACTTGGACTCAGGCCCTGGCACACTCTAGGTTACTTATTGGTAGCCAGCCTGAAGGTAATGGGATACTTCAGGCAACTTCTTCTAGGAAGAGGATCTAGCTCCCAGAGGATCTAGCTGAGCTGAAGTTACGCGGTCATTAATTTTTGCTATGGCTCATTACATTTAAATTATACATTAAACTTGAATTCTAGGTAACTGTAACTTACCACTGAGGAAGTTATAAATAATAGGATTGGCTGCACTGTTTGCATATACAAGCCAGTGTGAGAATGTGAACCAGGCGTATACAGTTTCTCTGTCATCGGCATGATTAAACATCCCCAAAACCCTACAGAAAGAGAAAAGCAAACCTGAAAGATGGCAAAATTAGAATTCATTTTAAAAGATTTTACGACTTCTAGCCTAATTTTCTCTCTGATGACCTATTTGCAGTACCACAGAAAGGCTGATTCAGCAGTGCTCTCTTACTTGAGAGAAAGAAACCCTCTCCCCAACCCTCACCCTCCTATCTTGGTTTGGCACAACTGAGACTTTACTATGGTGAAGATGCACAACTTTTCTGCCAAGTAACTAAAGTCATCTGGTGTCAGATAAGCCAAGGAAAGACAGGAAAATTGCTTTTGATGTACTCATGTCACTGAGCTTCCTGGCTCTAGGCCCACTCTCCATTACACTCTCTAGGCCACTCTCCAAACATCCTTGGAATTGAAAAGGCATTGAACTGGCCCCAAACCTGAGGCTACTGCAGCAGCTTCTGTCCTCCAGGGAAATCTGCATTTCCCAGACTCTTTACACATTACTTCTGCCATTTAAATGAAAATACAACTCTGGGCCTACTCTGCTATTGTTGTTGAGGCAGCCTGTGTATTTCCTCTGTTTCAGGTTGTAGGTGGCCTGAACCATCTTCTGGAAATAGTTTTCCCTCTACATTTTCTACAAAGGGACTTGGGAATGAAAAGTATTTCAATTAGGCTTCGGAGAAGGGCCAGAATTGAGTGGGATGTATTTAAACCTTGAAAATATCTCTTAAAAACTAAAATATTCCAATAACACTCCAATTAAAAAAGCACCAATAACATGCTTGTTGTTTTTAGGATATTCAAATCTTCTGCTATGTGCCATTATTTATCAGTATTCCAGAGGGCCCATGAGGTGTAACTTCACCAAAGCCTCAGTCTTTCAGGCACTGTACAAAAACCAAGGGTGTACACAATTACTTATGAAATGCACAGAGAGAAAAAGATAAAAAAAATAAAATACAGCTTCATAGGACCAGTGGAAGGGTTAGCCTAAAGTCTCAAAACTGTACATGAGTAGCTTAGGTTTGAACTCAGCATTTCACAGTCCTCAGAGCCAAGCCACAACACTGCACTCTGCTGCTAACCTTCAGCTGCTGCTTTAGCTGGCTGCTCTTCCATGGGGGCATTTACAGCAAACAAGCTGTAATCCCATGTAAATGATGAGGTTTAATGAGGAGATAAGTTAGATCATTTTCATGAGGAAGATCTTGTTAATAAGAGTTCCACAATCTGGCCTCTAGTTTAAGTACTATGGATAGGTTATATATATATATATACATATGAAATATATATTTTCTTGCAATGCTATGCTTATTTTCCACTTCTTTATCATGCAATAAGTAAGCTTATCCTTCAAAAGTATCTGCCAGAATAAAAGGAACCTTGTAGCAGAGGATTGCTTTTAGACAGAAAGCTTTACCAAATGTTTATATTTTGAGATAAACTTTACCTTTTCAAGACATTGAGGATGCTAATTGGTAGATAGCAAAGTGCAAAAACCAGAAGGACGACCATTAGCATACGTGCTGTTTTCCTTCTTGCACGAATCTGTTTTATTTCAGCTGCCACAGCACTAATCTTTGACTTTGTTGATTGTCCCAGCCCTCGGGGCTGTGCTGAAGGCTGCTGAGGCTTCCATTTCTTCTGAACAACAGAAGAAGTTCCTGGGATCTAAGGCAGACAAAATAAGGGGCATTTTGAAAAACATTTTTAAAAACTGATTTTGTCTGCAGATATAACAAGAAAAATAAACACCTTGACATACACAATGTAAGCTAACATGGATAAAAAGGATTTTTAAATTAAATTAATTGATGTAGCTGCAAGAAACAAACTGAATTTCAGACACACTGGAGGGACTACATAAAAAATTGTGTTTTATACACAGATATCAACTGATGTCCTCAAATTTTCTAGCTTCTAAAAAAACTTTTTTTATTTTGTCTATTTATTTATTTTTTGGCTGTGTGTGTGTGTGTCTGTGTGTGTGTGTGTGAATATCTTCAGACAAGCTCTTAGTTCAGCATTTATGTACACCACCAAACATGATTTACAACTCCTGGAACATTTTGGCAAAGTTGCCATGTAATGAGCAGGAAATCTATGAAGCAAAACTGGGGATAAGTTATAAAATTCAGTTTTTACTAATGTATCCATGGATTCAAAACAACCCAGCCCCTTGCACTTCTACTGGGGGTTCCCACTGATACAACTGAAATCAGCAATTACCAGCTTGACAACTGCACGTCTGTACCACTGCAAGGGATTTACCCTGCTTGGCTGTGAAGTACTAAAATTTAGGGTTACTTTCCTGTGCACCTTTTCTCTGTCCTCTCAGTTATCAAGGGGTTTATAACCAAAGAAAATCTCTCAAATGTAGTATCAACTTGCAAAGATTGGAAGGGTATATTTCAACTACCAAAAAGAAAATGGATAGAGTTCCTAATTATTAATACAAATGGGCTTTAGTGTCAACGCATTTGGACATCCAAAAATTGAAGTATACTTGGAACTTGATATTACAAATTGTGTATCAACACTTTCATCATAAGTCCATTCAGTTCTATTTGTTCAGAAGCTGTTTTTAATCTACTTAAAATCCACAAAGAACAGAGACTTCTAAATCACTACTTCCTTGCTAATCAAAAAAATAAATTACTCAAAATTTCTAGTATTTTTTTGCATGATTGTACTTGTCCTTATTAAGGTGAATCATTAATTCAAAGATCTGCTTGATTTATACAATCAGAAATTTTAAGAGCTATTACACAAAGTATGGTAACAAATTTGTAAATCAATCTTCTATTTTTCATCTAACAATTTGCCTGCACAACACATCAGATTTTAAAAGAGAACCCTTAGAAAAAATGTAGGGCATAGAAAGCATCTACTGTTTGTTGTGTTGTTTCTATCACCTACATCTGAAAGGCTCATTGTACCTTGCAAGATCACCACATTTAACTGAATTTCTGGTAAAAAGCATGATTTTTTATTGAAACTGTTACCAAAGAATACATTTAGAGCATTTCATTCATCTCTGCTCCATGACTGATTACAGCACACCTGCTGCTCTTAGAAAAGTGCCTGATGCCTGCAGCCAAGTCACAGTTGATAATAGATGTGCAGTGGTTTTAATTTCACTTAGTGCAGCCTCATATATAGTGCTATCATCTATGCCAGGCAGAGAGACAGCTGTAATTTGGCACCACTGACAGCACTAAGCCTGTAGTTGAATTTCTCTTTTTGCCACTGAAAAATAAAGGATCATCCTAACCTTGCCAGCATGCAAGATGAATAGGGAGAAGAAACATTGTGAAGAAAAAACAGACCAGCTAAAACAACTGGGGAGTGGAGGCAGGGGGAACGCAAAAAAAAAGGTTGGTTTTCAGTCATTCAACTTCTGCTCTGCATCTGAGCCAGCAATTTCAACTATGTGTAGGTTAAGAACAACTGCTTTGCATTAACTTAGTTAATTAAGAGTTTGAGAGGGTAGGCAGATTGTAAAGAAGGTATAGAAGAGAAGGTTGAGAAGGATTATGGTGATAAAGTCATTGGGTAATACAGGACAGATTCAGCAAGGCAGAGTATATTAGAACTATGTTCAGACTGAATTTAATAACAAAACTAATTAAGAAATCCTTTGCTCTGGAGAAGAGTCCCCTCAAACTGTAAAGGTTAAGTTTTATCTCCAAGCCATCTTGTTATTTAATCTTATCAACCTAAGAAATTAAAAGCAAAAATAAGAATTTAAAGCTGACGAGCATGATAAACAGCAATACTGGTTTAACCTAATCTGATTAGAAGTGATAAAAATTGCTGTTATGACTTATGGAAGATAACAAAAAGCCTTAAAGTGGATTTGGTATTTCCTGTATATGAGTTACTTGTGAGAGATATATTCTGTCAGTAGAAGATTTAGTTTTTAATTTTATTATATGTATATTTAGAAATATAAAGTCTATTTGTGATTTCTCTGATCAATTTGAACTGGATGAAAAATATTCCTGAGGGGGCAGGTATTATCCCCTACCCAGGACAGCCTCAAAATTGGATGGTATCAAACATACTGGTGAGAGAGAAGTGATTCATGCCCATATGTTGATGGAAATATGAACCACTGTTACAGCCACTTGAGAGGGAATGTCTTGCATTATTTCTTCAACAGGATGAGTATTTTGTCCTTTTCAGAATGACAAGGCAGCTGGTGGTGGACTACAACTATAGATAAATCCTGGGCAAAGCAGAAGACATCAGAGAGCACCATAGACTGGTGCATGACAAATTACAGTTCACATACACGAAATAATTTCTAAAGAGTCGTGAAAAAAATAACAACTTCTTTTGCCACTTAAATTCAAATGTTCTTTGTCTGCTTGGTGGGTTTTTTCTTTGTTTTGTTTAGTATTCCTGTTTTCTTTTCTGTATTTTTTATTTGGAGCTTGAAAAAAACAGATGTTCACATTAGAATTTGTGTCAATTATTTGTCATCAATTCACATCAAATGTTATTGGTAACAGCCAGCTTCACATCACGCAATTCCAGTCTCCCAGTACTGATAGCTGGACCTTCTAGTTTACATTTCGTTCAGATTGGACCTGCCATCAACCCAAGTAAGAAAAATAAAAATAACGAAAAGGTCAGTCTTAAATTTTGACTGCTACAGGAAATTTTAGCCGTATAAATAAGGTCACCTAAGGTATTTTGGTAAGCCAATTTCCGATACAGTGAGGGAGATCTTTCTTCTACCTATAATCAATTTTTCTGTTTCCTTTTGCTTTCTTTCTCTCTAAGAGAAAGCCCTTCACAGAGATGAGAAAGCAGTTTACTTTCCGACTGCCTTCACTTTTCAATACATCTCAACGCCTATCCAAGCATGGATGTAAAAATCAAAGTCCTAAGTGACAAAATGGAGTTTATAAAGAAAGAGGTTGTACATGGGAATCTACACAAAGTTGCAAGAGCAAGAAAACAGAGCCAGTGCCAGTGACTTACCTGGCGACACCACAGCTTTCGGAATATTTGCAAATAGGCCAACACCATAAGACACAGTGGTGCCATGTATGTCACCAGAAAAAAGCACGTGTGATACATTTTGGGGTAAACCTCAGCTGAAAAGAGAATTCAAATAGGAAAGGTGCATTTAAATATACATACATTTCAAAATCACCTTAAGACAAATTATTCATATAGATATGCAGGTATTTTTCAACATAATAGGAAGATGTACCAAATACATCATGGTCAAGGTTGCTTTTTTAATCACTTCTAGATACATTCTATTAGAAACATGCTTTTTATCTCAAGGATCTCCTATACCACATTACTGATTTCTTATTATATTACTACTTTATGTATGGAGTCTTAAGAAGGTTTACTTTTTGTTAAAACAGTGATGGATTAATTTTGTTATCTAAAGATGAAATCTTATCTATAGGTCAAAAATTTTGCTGTCTAAAAATAGGTAAGTAATCATCCAAGCTGCCTCATCCTTGACATATTGAAAGGTTGTGTAAGTGTCATTAGTTTTAATTCTGCAAAGGCTACTCTGTATCCCTGAGTAAACTGCACAATCCCTCACCTACAAAGCCTGCAACTGCACACAGGACACTGATGGGGGAGAGACACACATTTCATAAACCAGTCGTTGGTGGCAGAACATATGTGATTAAGACTCAGTAATTAATTTTTATGATTAAATTTTAAAAATAGAATCAATACATTCAAGTGCTTTAAACCTAGGAAATCTCCAAGATGGTTTTTGACTCAGATTTAACAATAATGAGTTTGGTAGTGTTGTGTTCTAATTTCTGATGTATCTCTTTTCAAAAGACAACTTATGAATGCTACTTGCTTGGAGAAAACATCTTAGAAGTCCGGTGAGTGGATTGAGTTTTAAGAATGTTGCATCTTAATCTCCCTTAGTAGTTTATACCAGGATGTGCAGTGCCTGAAAACTTGTCTTCTCTTTTGTAATGTTAAATGTAGTTAAATGTGAAATGCTACTACCAATTGGTATTAATTACAACTTAACATCTATGGATGGCCTCAGAAAAGGAATGAACATTTTGGAGAGTAACAACGTATAGCAGAAGAGAAACTGCACCCCATGAGCAGTTAAATTGCAAGGTAATCCTAAGCATTATAACTTGGATAGAGTAAAGCAGGAAATTTTATGTTAATTTCCAGAATTTCCAAATGTTTCAGGATGATAAAATCTGCAAGTGAAATTCTGTATTGATTGCTGTTTTAATAAAAAAAACAACCAAAAAAAAAAAAAAGAGTTGCATGAGATCAAAACTTTGGTGCATCAAAATTATTTTCTGCCTGTTAAAGTGACTGAGACTGTGGACCGTACCAAAGAAGAGCATGCTAGGAGAATCTCAGAGCTTGTTCAGACAAAGATATACAAGGATTTGCCCCATAACTTTCATAGCAGGGAGGAGAACACCATCATGTAAATTCCAGGCTCACTCTCAAATGCAGAGTCATCTCACGCTTGTCATCAGACCTGAAAGTGCCTGCTGGTTCACTAGTCAGAAAACCTTCAGTATCAAGGAGATGGAAACCTGCTACAGCAAAATCCAGCCAATGTTCCTTCCCAGCAAAGGTAATAGAGATGCTGCCACTGGCATTTGATAGTTTTTATGGATCAGGGTTTGAAAAATTCAGATGAATAGTATTTGACTTCTTACTTGCTCTAAGATCCTGTAGTAAACCAGTTTACCAACTCCTAACTAGCAGCTGCAGCTACTCTAGTCAATGTCCCTGGGGGAGCCAGGCCATTTGGGGCAGGTTTTTTATAATTGGTGTTAACCTGAGATTTTATGTTGATTGATGATCTCAAACTTGCTTTTGCATTCCAGAAAATGCAGCCTCACAGCAATCCTGCTAGCCAGGGAAGTATTGACATGCATGCTTCACAGGTGGAGAGATTAAGGAGAAACTGGAGTAACGTGACTTACTGGGATCACAGGAGGTCAGAATTGAAAGTACATTCTTTCTGCTCAGGAGGAGGTGCCACCTGCCTCATCAATGCTCTGCCGGCAGCCGGGCCCCTTTCAGGTAGAAGGACGGTACATATTTAAAAGGCCATCTGGAGTTTATGACTTCCAATTTAGCATTCCAAGTAAAGTAAAACATTAAATGAGCCTAGCTATCTACAAAGAACCGAGGACCAGGTTGGAGGAAGATCCTAACGCTTGCCTTTGAAGTTTAGCCACCTGGAAAGTGCCAGCTGCTAACATCAAAGGAAACCTGTCCCTCCTCCACCCAGGGCAAAGCCCTTTGCAGAACTTTTCCTTAAGAAACATGACTCTGTTTAGCTTCTCAAGCCAAAGAAATGCTTTAAAGCTGTTTGACAATCACAGCAGCAAGAAGGAGGAGGGCTGGCTAAAGACACTATTCATTTATCAAGTGAGTTCCAGGCTCCTTGAATGCAAACATCAATCAGTCTGTGGTCCTGCCTGACTGGGACAGCTGAAACTCTTACTGCCAAGCAGAGGAGGAGAAAAGTGTCCTTGCCTTCTACAGGCACATAGTGGACTTCAGGACAGGGGGAGATTGCTCTTAGCTGGAGTAACCACCTCTTTAAGAATAAAACAATGACTCTCATGTCTCTGGCTGCTATTCTATTGAAAAGAGAGAATAAAACATAAAGCAAACAGGTGGTCATAGGGGTTGGACTGGGTTCAGATCAGCATTCCTACTCAGCTTCATTCATACACTGTAATTTCCCCACCCGATAAAGGATCAGTATATTAAAACAAGCTTTCATCTGTCTACTGCAGGGGTTATTAAACACATTTTAAAATTTTCTAAGGCTTCCCTCTCCACATGGTCTTCCAGTCCCAGCCTGAAACTGGTAGCTTGAAACTACAGCTTCTGGATTTTTGCCAAAATTTTACTATATTTGTGTAAATACATATATACATATGTAATCAAACTGAAATAAACATTCAAAACGTTTTGATATGTCTAGCAAATGAAATCATCCCTTTAGCCATAGTGCTTAACAAAATTGATACTCCTGACATCTTCCTTAAGAATAGGGAAAACCAGGACTATCAAGTTTGTTGAGCATCAACAGAGTTCTCAGGTTCCCTACTCTCAGAAAGATACCTGTGAGGTTCTGGAGTTATCAACATAGAGAAGCAATGTAACTAAAAGTGTATATTTTAAAAATAAAGCTTAATAATTAGGGATGTTAGGAAGTGGGTGCCCATAGCACAAAAAAATCAGCCACATAATGCAGTGCTTCCAAACTAAGTTCATATATCAGAGTACTTATATCGTCGTGGTCCATGCATTGAAGAAAGGACTCTTGACAATAATATCAGAAGGCTAAATATGATTTATTAAAATGACTCCATTATCATAAGGTTTTGGGCTAATGTGCCCAGGGTACAGAGCCCAGATGTTTCTTTCCTCACTGCTCTGTACAGGAATGTCTAGAATGCTTGCAATATCAGAAAGATAAAGTTCTCTCAGCTCCTTCCCCCACCCTCAGGAGCTAGCAGAGCAATTCTAAAAACATCCTCGAAGAACACCAGATATTTTGTTTACAGAAAACTTATACAGAATAAAAAAACAACAAAAAGATGTTCTCCCATAAGAAAATAAATCAAAAAGCTTACACACAGAGAAACTTATAATATGTCATAACAACATACTTAGGGTTAGCTAATACTAAAATTACATCTTGAAACCTAATACGTTGTGCTTGAGTTATCAACTTACAATAACACCCAACATAATATTAGTATTAGAAATATTCTGACTTCCTTCTGCATTAAAATATCCCACAAGTTTTTAATTAAATTCTGGACACTTTGATAAACAGGATGTATAAAGCTTCTTGTAGTAGTGCAATTTCCAGCTATTTGTTTTCCAAAATTAAGACAATGTAGTTTTGTACTATTGTATGAATAGTCTAAGAGGAAATGGAACACAAAGTCTTCCCTTTTTTTCCATTCAGCCATGTGGTTTTGGGAAAGGATTATCTCCATATTCTTTTTATCATTTGCAAAGGGCTTGGCTAATGCACTTTGGCTAACACTCTTCTTGAACAGCTCTAAGACAATGTACTTAGCTGACTTGGACACATTGTGAACTCATTTTAATGTACATTTCTTTTATTTTGGCACTTTAGCATCAAATTCAGCGCAGCAATTACAGACTATTATAGAACTGTGGCCAACTCTGGCTCCTTAAGTGAGCCTGCATAGGTCACATGTTGGATCCTTCTGCATTCCCAAATAAAATATTGTTATTAGACAGTACTCAAGATGAAAAACCCTCAGCCTAGAATTGGCAATGAATTTTATATTCAGGAACGCCAGAAGCAATTATAAAGAAATTGAGCCCTGTTTTAGGCTGAACTATTGCTCCATTTGCAGTCACTGGCAGTTTTCCAGCAGCATACTCAAATCTTATTAGTCAGGGTGGCGACTATTTGTTCACCATTAAGGAGCCCAAGTGTCACTGTACTGATCAGACCTTCCCTCCAGACACTCATCAGACTTTTATGGTCTCCAGAAGCTGGTCCTAGGTCTGTGTAGGGTACAGTGCTGGCTCCTGCTTTGGTATCTCTGACATCTTCCTGGACATGGCTTCCAGTTACTCTTCCACAGCACCTCATGTTTCAATGGCCCTGGGTCCCAGAATTACAACAGACTTCCATAACACTTTGGAAAGTGTTATTAAGCATCCTCTTTTTTGCAGTCCCAGTCTTTAACATTCACAGTTTAACATCCTCAGAACATGATATACATGATACTCCGCAAAGATTTTATCAGATGTACGGTAATTTTAGACAGCATTAATTGTATCCAATTCTAGACAAAGCAATAAACACCCAAAATACAATCCTTTTCTCTAAATTGACTCTCCTATAGGACTTTTTCAGGGTCTCTTGAGTGTATGCAACATCTACATCTCCACTTTCTCTTTGGAAATATAGGCTTTTTGTAGCAGCATTGATTTCTTTCTCCTTAAACATCCTCCTAGTTAGCTCTTTGACCCTCTATATTGCATAGTCAAAAAAGGCAAAACAAAAAAACCATAGCTATATTCTTTAAAAATATTAGCTTTTTATTTCTTCTTCCAGCTTTAAGGCTCACCACTCTTTTCAAACCACTGCCTTACCCTTTTCTTTTGGTCTTCTTTTCAGGAGCCTTTGTGATTTCAAACCCTCTATTTCAGTATAAAAACTGCATATTCTATGCATTGAACTAACTCAGAGTCCTTAGACACTTTCAACAGAGTGGAAATAATTTTTAAATTACACTCTTCTCTATAGTCTGAAAGGGATGTGTATATATAAATATATTATTCTCATTAATAAAATACGGTTAACTACTTTTACTAGGCAATTCCATGGTTTTGAGAAATCTGCTTGTAATTTAATGCATATAAAGTTTCTTCTTTCAAGTTACTATGATAAGCTATTATTAGAACATAGAGATTTTTTTTAAGGATATCTGAAATGCACCAGCAGAATAACTAGCAATGATGGTGCATTGCCATTAGAAGAATTATTTATTAAAAAGGGCAGCAAGATAAAAATACGATTGTTATCTTTCAGTGGAGTGAAAATCTTCACATTTCAGAAAACCTTTTAATATAAAATTATTATTTTCATGCTCAATATAAATAATTTTTTTTAAATTGGAGTGTTTGTACTCCTGTTCTGAAGCCAGACATAAAAAATTGATTCCATACACAAGTACTTGCTTTTATTATAATCCCCTCTATGTCTCCAAACATCCAAGTGAAAGCTCACATCATAACCAGAAGACCAGTAGATTTAAGTTTAGACAAATACACTTCATAGGAGTAGAGCCTTGCAAGCACATGGGAGTTTGGGTTGGTTGTTTCTTGTTGGGGTTTTTTTATATAGTGGATGCTGTAGCAGCACGGGCTGCAACTACTTCAGCACAACTGAACAAGAGGCTCTCTTTAAAATAGTTCTAAGCCTATTACAGACTCTGTAGTTCAAAAGCAACACTTTCCCATGGGGAATCAAAAAGTGGCCAATGCAGAGCTGGAAATTCTGAGATTACATTCCCTGATGAAATGCTCTCTTGAATTCCTAATTAATTAACCACATCATTTCCTAAAGTGAGATTAAGAGAATCTTTGCTGCAGAGTTCACCCTGAAGTGATGAAATCATGAATAATTGGTTCTGCGCCAAAATGAGTGGACAAAAATTGTACTTGGAATGAATGCTGTGAAAGAAAATAGTCACATAAGTACTGCAGCATCCTTCAGCAGAAGGGGATACAAAATTTTTCACCGGTGAAGGAAGAACACTAGAAGTAAAGAGCAGCTTTGTCCTCTCCAATGAAACACTAAGTACAATACAGCTTAACAGAGGCTTCCTCTCAGCTACGAACTTAGAGCACACCTTTGTCAGCAATGAGTACCAGTGAGCTAGTGGCCACCTCTTCCCCCTTGCCTTGTCCCAGAGGACTAACTAGGATGAAGGAGGTAAATGTGATACCCAGTGTCTTCTCATTAATACTCTGGTGGCTCTGTGAAAGCCGTTAGCAGGAAAGGAACTTCCAGAACAGCACATGGAAGAGCCCTCAGCAGTTCAGGCTGTTTAAGATAATTTATCATGATAATTAAGCACAGGTGAGCCAGTTTTATTTTATCATAATTGTTCACAGGACTGGAATCTTCTTCTACAAAGACAGCTCTGGGAGAATATCTGATTGTGTTTTAGCCGGATTCAAGGCTATTAAACAGGCACCTTTGAGTTATATGTTTTGGCAAACTTGGCTTTATTTTCCTGTGTGTGAATAATGGTATTACTGATGGCCATTATATCCAGTGTCAGAGTCACAGCATGTAACTCATGCACTCTGTTAGCATTGGAGGTCTGCCAAGGCCCACCAGAGTCGAGCCCTAGCCATTCCGGTGGGTGGCTCACACCACTTGCTGTGAACGAAGACAAAATAGAAGTAGTTACTCCCTGGCAATCCTTAACAGCTTCTTACAGCTTCAGTCAATTACAAAACATGTTAGATCCAAGCTTAATCTGGAAGGGCAGGGTTATACTTCTTCTATGGACTAATTTGTAACTGATTACTTTCACAAAGTTATTTAAATTATTTTGTCCATGATAAATTTCAAATTTTAGATTAACTCACTACCCTATATTGATGGCATCGCTGTAAATTCTGCAATGACATGTAATTTGCATTGAACTCCCAGGAAATACCTATAAACACTAGTCAAATGCCAGCAATTAGCAAAATACCTGGTAAACAGAAATCTGTTCTTTCATAGTTACTTCTTAAGGCTAAATACTGCAGTCTTTGTAAACCTTCAACGTACATCAGTCACAGAATTACATAAGCATAAGCATTGAAGGGTGGGAACACTGCTACCCTCTGGGAAGCATTAACAGGTCAAGACACTAGTCAACCTCATTCATTTAAACTTCATTTAAAATGTACTTTAAGCCTCAACAACACGAAAGAAATTCACAGAAATTTCACAGAATTTGAGAAATGATAGTTCCGGGAAAGCTTACATAATCAAGAACATTTTGTGTTATGTTTCTACGACTTGACTTCATATTAACATCTCCTGATATTTTGATTACTTTATTTAACACCTCCTGATATTTTGATTACTTTATAGCAGTACAAACTCAGCTTGTACGGTCAATGACAGACTCACCTCCCCAGCGCTCATCACACACTGTGAACAAGGTGGTTTTATTGGCTAATCCTGGGAACACACTGCTGCACTCCATAACAATAGCCTGAGGAATCATTATGATGCAGGACACAATCCAGATAATTATAATGCTGTTCCTTGCTCGCTTGGCTGTGCTTTTAAACATCAAAGGGTGACAAATTGCATACCATCGATCCAAAGAAATGCAGCTGAGTGTTAGGACAGACACAGAGACTGAAACTGTCTAAAGAAAAAGGAATATTATGTAAATGTAGGGTTTTTTCCCCAGAGTTTCAAAAACTAGTTATTGTACTTTCCCCCCAGAGTTTTAAAAATTATTTATATTTTCAACATAGTTAGTTTTTTATCTGCAATTGTTAAATAGGTTCCCAGAAAAAAGACTCCTGTTAAAATCACTTCTTACAGAATTATAACAGACATCCTCATCTGTACTTCTACTAGAATCCACAAAACCATTTGTACATTAAGATGCTAACTAAAAAGAACAGGTGTTGAAAAATCAAATTTTGAAATAGAAAATTTAATCAACTGGGAATTTATAAAACTTATTCTGAAAAAAATATTTTAAAACATTAGACAGTGAATTTTATCTTTTTTTCTTTGTAGAAAAATTTATTTGTTGGTTTCTATGTTATATTAGCATATCAGAGCCATCATTTTGCTTTTTATTTTTACAAGAACAATGAAATTCAGGATCTCATTAAAAACTTGACAACAATCAGCTTAAGGCAGACTAAGACATTTTAACTTTTATTCAGTAAAGGAAATAACCTATCATTTCAGTTTTATTGTTTCAATCTATATGCTTGGTGATCACTCACTCTTCAGATTTTCTTTCACTAGAATGGAGGTTTTGAAAAAAAAAGTTGTGATTTTGCTTGTATCAAGTAGAGCTCATAGATGCTGGAGAACTTTGCCTTTGACAATGTGGTTCTTTGGCCATAGAAGTATCTTCTGCAAATATAAATTGTGCTGGAGGCACAGAGCTGATGATCTGCATACACTCTGAGTACTGCTTAATTCTTCTGAATTTTAATGACTACAAAGCCAAGAACTTGTCATTCTAGTTTACCCAGTCAGTTCATCCATACACGTATTCTTAGAAAAGGTATTTATCAATCATTTTGATGCAAATGATTTCAAAACTATTTAAGTCCATGGGTAAATAAGAAGCAATTATTGCTTAAGGCAGACAGTCTGATCAACTCCCAGTGAACCTGGATACTTTGACACAAACTCAGTAAACATAAAAAAAGCCCATGCTGCCTTCAGAGGTTGGATTCTCTGTCGTGGACACTTGTGTAGCTGTTCAGATCCACACAGAGAGAATATTAATGACTTTATTTCCATTTACAGATATTTTTATTGCTTTACATCCCTTCTGAATCATTAAAAAAGATCAGAAAAAGTAAAGAGCATCAGAAAAATGTCCCAAAAAATGTATTGTCGAAGTCCAGCGATCAGATGGATGAAAACCAGTCTTTATTACGCATAATCATATTCCCAAGTGGAACAGTCTTTTAGGCTTCAGCATATACTCTGATACACCTACTCAGTATCAGGTATAGACTTTCATTGGATTAGAAGTTTCAGGAAGATGTTATTGGCATTTCTGGTTTTCATAACATGGGTAATGTGTACACAAATAGAAAAATAATACCTGTAAGTAGGGAATCACTTTACAGAGGGTCTTCCCAAAGAACCACGTTTCTGTGATGTCCACAACTAAAGTTGCTGGAAGACAAGTAATTGTGACCAGAATGTCAGCCAGAGAAAGATTCACTATGAAATAGTTGGTAACGGTCCTCATGTGGTGATTCTTCCACACTGCAAGGCAAACTGAATTTGGAAAGACAAGTTAGTGAGATGGAAATGACTTAGGAAGTGCTGTAAGAGGAAAACATTTGACTTTGTGGAATTAAGGAAATGTTTGTGTCCTTTGTTTAACACAAAATATCTGAATATGCAGTTCAGTGCAAGAACCATGTGTTTTCTTTTAGAGTGGAAACAAGAGAGTACATGTTGAGAGATTCTAGATACACAAAGAATAGCTTTCCACAGACTGCAATGAGGGAAATAATCCAATATATAAGGCATCTTACTTCTCTGCTAGTTAATCTTCACCAACTACTCATACAACTTTCTTCATTTCTCTTTCAAGCCATTGGCTTTAGTCTACAGCAATCTATACCTGTAAAAGTTTATCTGTTTTCTTATGATAGCATGATGCTTAAATCAAATTGCTACAACACAGAACCTTGTAAACTGTACAAATATAATTTTATAAAATATTTTGCTGGATTTAATGTATCTATTGCATCTGCAGAGAATCTGTACCAGTTTTCTGGGTAACTGTGATTTGAATTAAGTTAATAAAAGTAATTCTTGGTGTATCAAATGTTACATTTTTAATGATGATCAAAAGCAGCATGTATCAGGCGCTTTACAAGACGTGCCTTCAAAGCTTGTTTTGTATATTTTATGTCACTCTTTTTCAAACTGAAAGACTTTTAGAAATGAGGCAAATCAGTCTTTAAAATCACTACACTGAATTCATAAGCTGCTAAATTAAAAATGCCATAATCAAATCTGAGAAAGTAGCAGAAAAGTAATTATTAAAATAATTTTGGAAGTCAAACCCTGAGTGACTGGACCAATCAAAAGCTTTTGAATTATTTAGAATTTTAAATTCATTCACCCAAAGATCTTTAAAAACTGATGCACAAATTTTCCAGAAACACAATACTTCTTGTAAGACAAGAATACAATTCATTGTACATCAAAGGGTCTTCCCTGCAAACAATTATTCATCCATCATGCACATCTAGATGAAGATTCAAAGTCTCCTAATCTGTCAGGATATAGCACAATGCTTAATTTAGATATATTAAATAGATCAGAGAATGTTAAAAAATTGAGCTAAAAAGGTCCTCAAGAGGTTCCCCAAATCTAAAATGGAATCAGCCAGAGTTATGCCATTCTCATATAGTCATTAAAGTAGCTAAAACAGATGGAAAAAAATACACAGACTTTAAGGCATATAAGCTCTTGAGATTAGATGCTTCTTTAGATCCTAAGAAGGATGACGTGTCTGAAAGCTTCTGTCTATCTTCCAGCTGTATCAGTTGATCTAATAAAATATATTACTTCATTCCACAAATCTTGTCTTATGTCTTTAGAGCTACAGAGCTACAGAAAGACTACAACTAAGCAATTGTTGGCAAGTTTACATTTAAAAATCTGTTATAATTGAAGATGCCACACATCTCTTAAATGTGTTGCACTGCTTAATTATCTTTCCCACCAAAAAAAAAATTCTTCTCATATCTAATCTACTTTTTATTTTTCTGCTATTTATATAACTTTTTTTTTCTGCATATAGGCAGGAAGGAGGAAGAATTTTTTACTGCAGCAATGCTTCACATATGTAAGGATTTTCGTTAGATATTTCCTCAGAACTTCAGAGCTCTTTATCTTTTACTTTCAGTCATCTCTAGAACTTCTGCAACTATCCTTGTTGCTGCTCTCTGGATGCTTTCAGACTGAATTGAACCTTTCTGCTGAGAGTGCAGTGACCAAAACTGGCAGAATACACTTTCAAGATCTTACCAGTGCAGTGGCAGGAGCTGAGATTGCAGAACTTCTTCATGAGGGCTAGGTTTAGACACTTAGACTAGAACACAGAGAAAGGGAGAGGCTAGGTGGCCTTCAGTTTCTCTAAGACCAGGTGATTTTATTAACTATCTTCTTAACATAATAGGCTTCCAAGACTCATCTAAAACCTCTGCTGTGATGCAGCATATGTTCTTCATATATTTTAACATGTTGCAGAGATAGCTCAAGATTCTATAGCTTATATAAATTTAAGTTTTGCTATATATGTATCATGCTCTTATAAATGCAAATGAAAACCTCTCTACAAAGACCTTCACTGTTCTTGCATGGGTTTGAGGAGAATACAGTATATACAATTTGTCTGTTGTTTTCTTCCTGAATACAGAATTTCATGTTTTCTTAGTTTTGGCCTCAGATACCTAAAAGGCAAGGCTTATAAATTAACGGCTTAAGGGAAACATCATATTGATTGCATTTTCTTCCCATTTGAAGATTTAAGCTACCAAAGTAATTATTTCTACATCATTGAGTTATAATTACAACATAACCAATCAGAGCTTTATCACTGTCACTCACTATACCACAGCTATAGTCTGATAGTACAGAGGCAGTACCTAACAGGAAAGTAATACTGCTTACTGAAGTAAAATTGCTGCCCCTCTGGAATGTTGTTTGCAGTTGGAAATGCAATGCTGGGGAAAAAAATTGCAAAAAACCATTTCACTTTCGATAATTTTAATACTTAACTCTAAAAATTTGGAAGATCTGGACATTTACTTATGGCTGGTTCTTTGTCTTAAGCACAATTCATATTGAAAGTATGGTCCTGACTTTTACTTGGGCACTTACTAAGTGGCAATGTTTTTCTGTACTTCTTATTCCTTTTATCAACAGGCAAAAATTAAATTAAAAGTTGTCTAAAAGTTCAGAGTTTGGCTACTTTTTTCTTATATTATGGTTTCAACAGTCCTGTTTTATACCCAATTCAGACAAGTACACCATTTACAGCCATGGATGTCAGTGTCTAAAGGTGCAAGGTTTAAGCAGATATGTTTGGTCTCTGACCAGGCCTATTCCCATTGCTGTGCTGGTCCATGTGAAAAAGACCCGAACATAAACATTATTTCTGGTAAAACAAATCCATTAAGTTAACAAACACGAGGTCAATCTCACTGGCAGCCAGCTGTATCAGAAAACAATTCATAGCATTCTGCATGTTGAGTTCAAAGCTGTCTATCAGTATGAGCAAATGAAACCTTGTGATACCCCAGAGATCTAAGAATTACTACCATTTTCATCTCTGACACAAAGAAAGTGAAGTGCAGAACAGAAGTTGTTAAAGGCCGTACAGTAAATCAGACACAGAATGAGAAACTTGGACTCCTAATTCCCTGCCATGTACCAAACTTTCCAGATCACACTGGCTTAACACAGATGGAATTCAGATGAACTTCAGTACTTGCTGTTCCTCAGAGTAACATAAAAGACTATGCCTCTTGCTACTCAGGGTGTAGCAGTGTTCAGGAAAGCCAAGGTACAGAAACTACCCCTGAATTTCACTGAATTTTAATCCATGGGGGTAGACACCTGGAAGGTGATAAAGCCCAATAGTTTGCAAGGATAGAAATGCAAGATAATTTGTTATTTTATATTTCTCTTCTTATGCTTGTGTATTTCCCTTTTTGGCCTCTTCTCTTCTTTGCAGCATAAAACATTTCCCATTCCTTTTATGGCACATAGCACAAGAGCAAGAGCACCTTAATCAGCCTTAAGTTTACATAAATATTTACATACTACCATAATAATTATCCCAGAAACTCATTCCACAAATGTATTAAAAAAAAAGGAGATTGTGAATAAAAGCCTCTGAAGAGGAAGTATTTTATAACCAAGTCAGCCTTCTCTGCCCTCATTGCCCTCTGCTGTTTGCAGTAGTTTCCAACCTGCCACAAGAATTGGTAATGGTTTTTTTTCAGTGCAAGGCTAAAAAGCTGTGAAGATCTGCTACGAGTTATTTGAATAGGACAGAATGATAAAAAGTTATAAATAAGTCCTAAATGACATAAAGTTAGTTCACTACATTCCTTCCAGACTCGCTCTTTCTGAGTTTACTACAGTCCAAGGTTACTCAGTAGTCTTGGACAACAGCTTCATTGATAGTGTTCTAGCAGCTCATCAAGAAAGAGTCCCTAGCCTGTGCTCAAAACCTGCTGTTTTAGAGGCGTGAAAAATAGTTTGACTATGCCACTGAATATTGTGCAGCTAGTTAAGCGTCAGAACAAAAGAATTTCATATACTCTCTACTTGCACTCCTTTACACATTTTCATCTCAGGCAGTTTTACAAGGAGGCACTCAGCCCACATAAACACTCAAGTAACATGCTAGGGAAAGAAAGTTCCATGGAGGTGAAATGCCATCTGCCTACCCAAACAGAAATAGCAGAGAGCTGTGAATTTCCACTTATCTTGAAGAACAGAAGGAAGGATAAGAAAGGTAGCAAAGATTCTCAATTGGGAGTGTATTTTACCAAAAAGTACTTCAAAATCATAAAATAGGAGATGAGGCCAGCAGCAGCCTTCCTTAAAAAGCTTGGGAGATACCACAGTGTTAACAGGATGCCTGTTTAGTTGGAGCACAGAAGAGTGGCCCAAACTAAGCTCTTTAGACCTCCATTAAAAAATCTGTGAAATAGTAAAAAAAATTTAATAAAACCTCAATTTAACATTATGAGCAAAGCTTTTATGCAGCCTTTGATGTTCCTAGCTACAAATGGGACTGAGAAAGAAAGTGGGGAAAGCAGTGTTAACAGAGACACTGAAGAAAAGAGGATTAGAAAGGAGAGAAATTTAAAAAAGCAGTTCTGAAAAATGCTTCTACTGTGCATGATTTTCCCTACTGCTAGTGCTCTAATGGTACCTAATTACCTGTCCAGTGTATTGTATTATTTTCCGTATTTTTGCTTTTATTTTACAAAACCAGTCAGAGCTATTCCTGCAAGTGCAAACGGACAGGCCAGGTTTCACAAGGAGCAGCTGTTTTTGTAATGGCTGTTAGACTGCCCCAGATCCTTCATCTCACCTGGGACACTTCCCTTTTCTTTTTCCAGGCTTCAGCAGAGCCTTAAGCAAAGTGCTTGCTGTTCCCACCTCTTCCACACAGTGTCAGTGAACGCTCAGAAACCAGCTGGATGAGCCAGGCTGAAAGCCTTTGGAAAAAATTGTGGAAGCTCTCCATAAGCCAGGACAGTTCTGTGATAACGAAGCTGGTTTCTAGACCCATCCTCCAAATACTGACGATCTCCCTTTCCCCAAAAAAGTTTCACAGCAAAGTCCCAACAAAGACAAAAAGGAAAAGGTTAAAATCAAAGTTAAAATTTAAGATGGATTGCTGTTAGAAATCCAGCAAGAAAGCTTCACCTCATACTCCTGAATAAAAAAATCTCTAATATGACAATATAGTGAGATTGGTATTTTTCACGTACAAATTTAGTGCCTGTGGTTTAGTGTCCTGAGGAATTTTAATTAGAGGCTGTAATGGTGTTTAATCAATTAGCACAGCTCATTTTATCTCAAGCTGAATATGAAAACAATACAAAGGCTCCATCTGGTATAAAGTGCAGCTGCTTGCCTCCTGGAAGATTTGTGCTATCTTGAGCATATTAAACACTGTGCTGCAGTCCTTCCACTGCTAGACTCCTGGGTCAGCTGTCAATTTGTTTTCTACGTGTCAACCCTAAATCATTTCCCTTACACTCCATAAGTCTTGGCAACCTCTTATTCAATGGGTCATCTTTCAGTGCAACTTCCTGGCCAAAATAGAAATGTAATTTCCATAACCAGCAATACCTGACATTTTCATGCATAAAGGAATGACTTTATCTCTTATCTAATTTTTGATGAATAATAAATCCCAGATGGAAGTAAACAAAGAATTATCATTTCTCACACTAAACTACAATGATTTTATTTTGCTTTGGTAATTCAGTCTCTCAACTGTTTGACTGAAATATCATAATATAGTCATCCAGAAGTTATTTGGAACTGATGCTGTGATTATAAGACCTGGTAATCAGCATCTCCAAATGCATTAGGCAGAAAGCTTCTAAAATACTTTACTCTTTCACAGTATTTTACAACTAGTGACAAAAAAAATGTGATAAATAGTTTTAAATTATACATTTTTTATTCTCTATCTCCTAACCCACCCACACCCAATTTTTTTTTCTCCTCACAATTAATTGTTTCTCCATATGGAATTCTTCCTTTTGTTCTCTTTTGGTGATATTACCTGCTACAAATCAAGATCTGAGTGGTGGGGTGTCAAGCAACACAATCATGGAAGGTTGACATGAAGACTAAGCAGATATGCTACCAAAGGGAATTCTGGAGAGCTAGAGCCCCTGTGAAAACACTGAATGTATATTGCTGGAAGAAAAAATGCTGTCATTAAAACTACCTTCATTATGAACAACTCCTGATGAAGCATTCTTCTGCATTGTCTAAAAAATCTAAAAATTAGGTGCTTAAGACTAAGCTTATTTTATTTAAGGAAGGCTTCTTGAGAGTCTTTCAATAATTTCATTGATGATCTTGATTAAGGGGAAAGAAACACTTTAAATTGCAGAGGATATTTAATTAGGGGTTTTTGAAACCAGCAATGAGAACAAAAGATCTAAAACAAAGCAATATCTTCTGTGAATAGGGAGCTATCTAATCCTTAGCCTGTCCATCTCTTACCCACTATTAAGCTCTAAACTCACACATTACTTGATTTTTACATAAGTAATCTTATCTGAAAGAAAGGAGACTAACATGAGACCAGGCTGACATTGAAAAGTAATAGAAAGAATGACACAAAGAAAATACACTGTTTTATACAATGTTTATTATAAAGGAAATACTGAAAAAAAAATCCTGTGTCTGGTAACAATGCCTGGCAGATAAGAAGTGTCCTTGAATATGTGATGCGATAGCTGAAAAGATGGCCAATACCCTGAGCAAAGGAATTAGGTGGCCTAGTGAGGCAATAGCTCCTCATCAACAGGAAACACTAAATGTGTTCAAACGTGTAAAGAAATTCTTAGAAACATGACAAAAGGAGCAGGTGGCTAGGTCATGCTCCCTATGCATCACATGTAAACAAGTGTCTATGTGTAGGTTCCATCACACAGGAAAAATACCAAACCTGTAAAAAATGTAGTTGAACAACATAGAACACATGAAATCCCAAAGTATTTTGTTGAACATCAGCTTCACTGGAATGTACTAATGGAGAACTGTCACCCATGAAAGACAAAAAGTGAGGATTTACATAAAGAAAAAAACAGATAACAGCAACTAGTTTGGTTGCAGCAATATGTTTTCTGAGGTTTTCTACCTGCCACGTGTTCTATTGTACCAAAGGTTTTAAAGAGACTTAAGAGTAGTGGGTTTTGGGTTAGTCATGTGCTCCAGCACACTTCTACATCTTAAGCACTGGCTTATCAAGGCATTAGAGAAGAAAACAAGAACTGAATTCTGTGTACTGGAAGCTTATTTCTATAGATCACAACTGGGAGTAATAGCACAACCATCTAATTGACACTGGATTAATTTCCTAACTCGGCCACATTACATAATCTTAGGCATTCAACAATCTAATGGAAATGGAAGTTATTAGCAGAAGATCAGCTGTGCTATAAAAACACACTGCCCAAAATGCCTGGTTTGGTCAGCTCTGGAGGAAGTGAAAGGTTCCATCACAGAGTTTTCCTAATCTAACTGTATTGATTAAGACAGACAGATTGGTTTAAAATACCCACCCCCCACCCCCCAAAATCATTACAAGTATTAACTGGCAAACCCAGTCATCTCTGCAGAGCTGGCTATACTGATTGACTAGATGTTTAATAATAATAATCGATATTATTACAAATAAAGCCTACAAAATCTTTATCCACACTTCCTATTACTGGTGGAAGAGTCAGAAATTTAGATGTCATACTGTATATGACACTATGATAAAAAGATTTCACACTTTGCTGATTCAATTTAAAGCTGCATTACATTAAAATGAAGGTGTGTTTCACAGCTGAAATGCTGTGCGACTTTGAAAAAATATGCTTCAAAAAGCATCCATCAGTCACTGCAACATAAGCTGCACTAAGAAAAACCTTTCCATGTCCACATCTGTTTATAATGGAGATGTAAGACTTAGAGTCTTTTCTGCTGGATATACAAAGAAAATACAATTCACTATGCTAGTGACACGTTCCAGTAAATATCTTGCGTATTATACAACTTCTGAATCTGTATCACAGATCTTCATTGTCAATAATATTCCACAAACTGGCTAAAATCCTTGCAGTCCTACTGTGCTAAGAACCAGGAGAAAAAACACAGTTCTGTCAGAGCTGAGTGCACCCCCAGGCTCTGCAACCTCTGCCCCCTGCCCAGGAGCCAGCTGTCCATGCTGGAGGCCAGCTCTGGTATGGGGCAGCATGTAAGCTGGGACCAGGCTTCTGGGAACAGAGATTTTGGAGTTTTGGAGTACTCCTTTGGGAGTCAGCCTTTTGTCCCAGAGCTGCATTTAAGCTCAGGCTCTCACACAAAGCTCAGGCAAAGACCAGGTTGCAAGTATGCTTTTGCCTGGCTGAATTTGATTGTAAAACTCATCCACTGACTTGATTTTCTGGCTTAACTCAGACCTGCTTCACCACAATAGATTCATCTGGTGATTGCTGGGAGGTGACTGAAACCTGGTAAACATCTTCAGACCTACCAAGCTCTCAGGCACTGTGGGACTGTGTTGGTGAGTACGCTGCCCTGTCAGTCTTGCTGCTGCCCTCAGCTCCTGGCACCCCTTCCCCTGGGGAACAGTCCATCATAGTTCTTCTCTGACACATTCCACTTGTGAGACAGGCAGTAAGTCAGCTGCTTATGTCCAAGAAAACAAAGAAGGTTTCACTTGATATGCAACACAGAAAATAAACTATGCTTTATAAAAAAAAAAAGCATCCCAAACCCCTCAATTGTTTTTTTGTTTTGAAAGATGGAGAGTAAGCCCTATATTATGCAAACAGCAATGTACTTCAGTCTATATTTGAACTCTCTTGAACTTTCTCTATCTTAGGTAGAAAAAAAATATACATATTGTCTCATTTCCTATGTGCTGTCTTCTTAACAATGATAAAGTCATTCTAGTTATTAATCCAACAGATAAAGGTGACTCTCATGCTGATATTACAAACAAAGTCCTTTCAATACCAGATTCCCCAAGGAATCTGAAAAAAAAAAGAAATGTAGTAATTTAAAATGTAATTAAATGAAATATGCCTCATCTACAGCAATGAAATAGGATTCATGAAGATAATTTAAGAGAATACATGACTCATCCAATTCTACCAACACAGGCATATATGCCTAGACCTCAGCATTCACTGGATATCTTTAAAACTATAACAGAGGAGCATTTGTGAGAGTTGCCTATTCATAGGCATTGCACAGGACTCTGGTATTAGAGCTGTACACTGATTTTTTCTGCTCTAGCCCTAGAAAAATCAAATGGAGGCTGTTGAACTCTGTGAGTCAGACTATGAACTCTTTGAAGAAAGGAGCATAGTTGGGTTCTTACAGATCTCAGCAAAACTAGCAGTTACTGTAAAACAGATAATAAATAATACATCTATCCAGAGAAGGGTAAGTCTCTCACAATCTTATTCTGAATTGGAATGAAAAACAAGCATCACCAAACTGTGTGAGTAAATAAAGTTTCTGAGGCTTCTCACTGATGTACTGCATGGGCTCTGAACCCTTGGAAGCCAGCAATGTTGAGGACTTTCAAGCTGGGCACTGGCAGCCTGTATGTGCTAAAGATTGCAGCTCCTGCCAGCTCTGAGAAGACCTGCCAAGAGGCCCAGCAGCCCAGCTGCTGGGATGCCAGAAGGTTGCTTGTTTTGCCTTCAGTCTTTGATCAAACCAAGTGATCTCTGCTGTACATTTTCATTTTGATGAATGCATGTTCCCTGAGAGAAACCATTTCATTAGAAAAATCCTGACCCACGTGAATGAATAACTTCAACAAGGGTCATTTACCTTCTTCATATGCATAAACAGAGTTAAATATATGTAGTTGTACATTACCTTTCAATCCCTTGTAGTCCAGTTATTAACTACTGCAACTGATCAGCCTGGGATGGCACCAGTAACCAGACCTCCAGACATCCTAAAAATACCTTTTCTTCTTTAATTATCTAGTTTCCTAGTTTCAAGCAATGTTTTTAATGACATGTTTTCAAATAAAGAAGAAAAAGGTCTTTACAGTCAGCATATATTCTACTTTAAGAAGTCCTATGTTTTGCACTAGATGTGCAAGGAAATGCAAGAGTTTCATTGCTCTGCAGCAGTAAAGAAAATTTTTGGTCTTATTTGCAAAATAGAAAATCCTTACCCTCCACACTTGTTCTGCTTCTAGTGATAAATAGTGACCAAGTGAAGAAGAAAATAGGATAAATCATCATACTGATATTGCCATCTAGATTTCAGAGATATGTCATAAAATCCTCTTAAAATCTGTTTCTTTTCCTTGATTTACAGTGAAATACCTGGTGAGCAGCCAATCCAGGCATACAAGAGAATCATTGACGTGAGGCACTGTGTGCAATACTGAAACCTGCATTCAAACACAGAGACTTGCTATTGTTTTTCACTTTAGCTGGTTTGTGCAGCAGCTCAGACAGTTTGTGTCAACTCTCCTAATTAAATTGAAAGCTAAATAGCAATGCAGCCCTTGTTATATGCTATTATTAGTGGAATTCCAGCTGTGTATCTCACTCAAGAACCCAATAGATGTCAATCAAAGTTCGAGCTTCTGATTCTACCCTTGGTTGTTAATTAACTGTCAGAATGTTTCAATCCAGTTTATTACTAATATCTAAGGGATGTGCTGTGCCTTCCACTTGCACAGATACAATTTCTGGGACACTCCTTATCCCATGTGAGTGCACAAACAAAAATAAGAAGCAGAAATGTAATTTTCAGCACCGCATATGGAAAGTGAGGGGTTTTTCTGGTTGCTTAAGTGTTATTTGAATAGGACATGTTAAAAATAGAACCAAAGCATTGACTCCACATGCCATGAGTTCTGCAACACTGGGCAAACATAAGCTAAGGAACTCAATGCATCATTAAGGATGATACTATAAAGCATTAAGGATGATACTATAAAGCAGTAGTAGCCACTAAAACTCTCTTTAGAAGCACTCCTGCTCTCCTTTGAGAAAGTCCATGACTAAATCCCAGATAAAGCTTGAATATGGATTCTTCAGGCAGAAATCAGTTTCTCAGAGATATCAACATGTGCGCTGTTCTACATCAGATTTCACTGGTAGTAAAAAAAGTTCCTCAAAAATGTCTTTGTAAAGAGCATCAGATCACATCCATTTCTCTCTTCAGAATCACATGAGCCTGCAATCAGTGCAGGGTGAGCTTTCTTGAATAAAGATGAGACAGTATTCAGCTACCAAGCACCTGCAGACACCACAAACAATTCACCCATAAACAGAACCAGCAATATGGGGCAAACAGCTTGAGGAGGATCACAGAATCATTTAGGTTGGAAAAGACCTTTAAGATCATTGAGTCCAGCTGTAAAGCTGAATTATCTATTGTAGTATTTACTGTGATTTAGAGGAGTGGATAGAAAGGTGTTCAGGTACTTCTCTGTCCATTTTAAGAGAGAGATTTGCTACCATGTACTACAACTTGGAGAGAGAGGTTTCAGAGGACAAAAAGTGGACATTCCATCCAGTAAAAGAAATGGTGGGTGCACAGCCAGATGCCAGTTTCAATCCCAACCAAAGAGTTAATGTACACAAATGCAAGGAAAGAACAGCTGCACATCGGCACTGGTATCACCTCTATTTGTGAGTGCACAGACAGGAAAGCTTTCCCCCTCGTGGCTTCAGAGGGGAAAAGTATAAACAGGGCAAAAGCTCCTATAGCTGAAGATTTGACCTTGAATCTTTACAGGTGATTGGACAGCTTGTCGACAGTATCAGTGGAGGATAACAGGTAAGACAGGTGGCTCTCCTAAAATAGTCTTTGCTCAAAATCGGAACAAAGGACAGCTTTTATTCTAGTTTAAAATAAAGGCTCTTTGTCAGGGCTGTTATCTTTACACTGTCGATCCAGCTGGCTGCCGAGCAATGGACTGAGCAAACGTGCACACAGCCACTTAGCGCAACGCTACAGAATTACTAAAAAAAACCCCAAACATTATCAGTCAGTTGCAATTTCAATAANGACCCCTCTGCCGCTCCCACACACCGCTCCCGCCCGCCGCCCCAGCCCACCCGTGTCCTCTCTCCCTTCCTTCGCTATCCTCAGCTCTCCGCCACACTCCAGCGCCCCTACCGCTCCCTCCGAGGCGGCCGCCGAGCAGCCCCGGTGCCCCCGCCGCTTCCTTCAAGGATGAATGGAAGCGGGAGGGGGCGGGCTCCAGGAGAGGCGCCGCCCCGCCTCGCTCCCTCAATGGGCGCCCGGGAGGGGCCGCCGCGCCCCCGCCCCGCGTCCCCGCTCCGCTCCAGCCGCGGGGGACCGAGCGCGGCCGCCGGGGAAGGAGCTGCGCGTTCTGCGCCCGCCGGCGGCTGAGGGGACACCGCCGGCTCCCGTNAGCTTTCCCCCTCGTGGCTTCAGAGGGGAAAAGTATAAACAGGGCAAAAGCTCCTATAGCTGAAGATTTGACCTTGAATCTTTACAGGTGATTGGACAGCTTGTCGACAGTATCAGTGGAGGATAACAGGTAAGACAGGGGGCTCTCCTAAAATAGTCTTTGCTCAAAATCGGAACAAAGGACAGCTTTTATTCTAGTTTAAAATAAAGGCTCTTTGTCAGGGCTGTTATCTTTACACTGTCGATCCAGCTGGCTGCCGAGCAATGGACTGAGCAAACGTGCACACAGCCACTTAGCGCAACGCTACAGAATTACTAAAAAAAACCCCAAACATTATCAGTCAGTTGCAATTTCAATAAATGCCTTTAAAAATATTGCCTTTGGCTGCAGTCTCATTTGCATCTCACTTCGGGAAGCCTGTAGCGTTTGCAGTGACAGCCCTGACACGCACAGTTCCTTCTGAAAAACATGAATGAAAGACCCGTATGGCGGGGCGGGGCCCAGCGCGCTCGGTTCGCGGCAGTGTCACAGGGATGGACACAGGGAATGCCAATGGCCGTGACCGCAGCCCAGGGGGTCCTCCTGGCGGAGCCGGCTCCCGGCGGCCACACCGCGTCCATTCACGAACGCACAGCTGCTGAGGAGCGGCGCCTGCTCCGCTCCCCGGCCCCCGCAGCCCGGGAGGGCGGCACGGCCGCCGGGAGGAACGGGGGCACGGCCGCCCTGGGACCAGGCAGGGCCGCCCCGGGTGGGTGTGTGCACACGCGTGGCCGCCCTCCCCTGCACCATCCCGGCGCCTNGCGTCCCCGCTCCGCTCCAGCCGCGGGGGACCGAGCGCGGCCGCCGGGGAAGGAGCTGCGCGTTCTGCGCCCGCCGGCGGCTGAGGGGACACCGCCGGCTCCCGTCACCGGCCGGGCGCCGTCCCGGTCCCCGCGTCCCGCGCTCCTGTCTCTGTCCTGGAGAAGCACCCCGCGCTCGATATCCCCAGCGCCGGGCCGGGGCTGCGCGAGGGAGCGGCGTCCTCCCGAGCGGGCTGAGAGGCGGAGCCCGCCGTGCCGGGAGGGTTCAGCACCTCGGCCCCGGACAGGGGCGGGAGCCGGCCGGCAGCTCCCCGTGCCCGGCCCTGGACGCGAGCGGCCGCCGCCGCAGCCCCTCGCCCGCGTAGGGGGAGCGGTTCTTACGGCCCCTTCCGCGCAGCCCGAACTTTCCCCCTCGGCTAGGGACTGCCGCCTTTCCAGCGGGGTGTGCCAGACCCACCCCGGTTTCCAGCCACCCTCCGCGCAAAACCCATCTCGGGAAGGGAGAACGGGAAGTTTTGGGGAGCTCGACTCACCCAAGACGTTCCCAACGAGAGCCACAATGAAGACGACGATGTAGCCGGCGATCAGCGCCCATTCATATTCCTTGGGATGCAAATACTCCTTCCAGAGGTATCGCAGGAACTCTTCATCATCGTAGTCGGAGGAAGGGGTTAAAAGAGCCTCCCGCGTTTCGTTTAGTTCCGACCCACTCGTCCAATTCCTGTACGGAGGGGAACCATCCTCTGGTTGAATCCAGGACATCCCTAGCGGTTGTTCCGGAGGCTGGGAAAAAAACAACCAACAAACCCAAACCCAGACCCTCTCAGAGCATCCGAGCTTTCTCCCGCCCGTCCATCGAGGCTTGTGGTTGCCAGTGCGAAAAGCGGGGTGTGGGGAGAAAAATGACGCGGGAACTTACGGGAACCAATGCGGGAACAGGCTGGGGATCCGCGTCGGTCCCCAACCCGCCCTGACGAGCCTTTCCCCCGACCGGGCAAGGGGTGCAGCCTCCCCCGCGGAGGCTGCACCCCCTGCACCGTCGTGGAAAAGGCTGGTCGGGATAGGTTGCATGCCTCAGGTGCCGGAGTGCACCCGCCCCCGCTGGAAAAGTCACGTCCGTTTCAGACGATGTCGATTTTTGTTCCCCAAACCACGCACACGCACCCTCGCACACTCCCGCATCTCTGCATCTCCCCCCCCTCTTCCTCTCCCCGCTTCAGCTCATCCCCAGCTCCTCATCTCTCCGCCAGCCCTACTTCCAGCTTGCCCATCCCTCTTCTGACTGCTTCTCCTCGGTTTCTCACCCTCTCTTGCACAAGCACTTCCCTTTAGACCTTTCTACATTAGATTCCAAATATATTCAAGACATTTGTAAATTAAAGGCTGTGGAAGGCTGCCATGGGAGGAAGCGCAGGGTTAAAGGAGCCATTAAAAACATCGTGGCTAATGAGGCTGTCCCATTTCTGTGCTGCTTTGAAAGTTAGGCTAAAACGGGAACCCTGTGGGGTTTCCCAACACTGGTGGGAAAATCCCTAAGAGAGCTGAGCAGATTAATGGGAGGTTTCATTGGATTTGAAGATTATGAGACCTCACTGTAGCTTGAGTTCAGCATGCATTCACTGTGCTGAGGTTGTTTCAAACATCCAGCCTGGGCTCTCAATACAGCAACTACCCCTCAGCTATTCTGAAATGGGCTCAGCTGGCAGAAGACAGTTCAAGAGAACCCAGAAGTGCTAGTTAAACAGCATGATAGGTTTCCTGGCTTCTGGTCATTACTTCTTGAAATATTTTCATACTTTGCCAAGTGTAAAATCTCTGAAGGAGAAGAGATGGGTCTGAACTTGTCCCTCCATGACTGATAAAATCCCCTCTTATTCAGCCAATCTGTTCACTTCATATCTGACTAATTTAATGAGTCTGATAAAAGCATCATTTCTATTGTGACGTGGCACAACTAGCTCAGTTAAGCATTTCAGTGCAGGGTCTGCACCTCCATAGAAATGGAGCAAGTATTATGAGGCAACTCTACTTCCAACACAAGCATAAAAGAGGGGCAGATATTCATTCATTAACACTGTGTATAGAGTGCTTAGTTCTAGACAGTACTTTAGGCTACCCAATTGTTTTTTGTTGGTGTGCAGCCTTCTCCACAACCTTCAAAGTTCAATGCAGCATACCTACACCTGGAATACCTCCTCCTATTTCTATAGATCTACTCACTTTACTTTAGCTCCTTGTAAAACAAACAAAAAATTTCTTCCTAGTCCACAGTGAGTGAACCTTTTAGTCTAAATATGCTAAAGAGTGAAATAGATATACAAGAAGGATCAGCATCTGTCTTACATAAATTAGAAGGACAGAGTTTGAAAACACCACAAAGAAAGATTAGATACCCTGCAGCTAACGAAAATATCTAAGGCTATATTAGTTGAGGTATGAATATTGAGAAGTGATTTAAACTCTACTGACCACGTGGGAATGCAGGATTATTTGGTACACAAAAGAGACCTATTTAAGGAGCTTGTCATGGTCTTTGCTAGTGTCGAAGAGATTTGGAGAATGACCATTTGGTAATCAAAAACAGAAAATCACACTCATGCTTCAGCTTGTTTCCTCTACTAAAATTTTTGTAATTCCAATGTTTGCTTCCAAGTTGCCAAAAAAATCAAGTAATGTCTTTTTCCACGCAGAGTTTTTTTTCCTTTGGCACCAGTAGTGACCCCACCTGCAGTGCTGCATGGAGCTCTGAGGTCCCCAGCACAGGAAGGACATCGACCTTTTGGAGCTAGTCTAGAGGAGGGACATCAAGGTGGTCAGAGGGATGAAGCAACTCTCCTGTTGGGAAAGGTTAAAAGAATTGGGAATGTTCAGGCTGGAAAAGAGATGGCTTAGGGGTGACTTAATTGTAGATTCTCAGTACCTGAAGAGAAAGATGGAGAGGGAATTTTTACAAAAATATGCAGTGACGAGACAAGGTGGGGGAAGGATTTAACCTGAAAGAGAGTAAGTTTATACTAGACATCAAGAAGAAGTTGTTTACTGTGAGCGTGGTGAGGAACCGAAACAGGCTGCCCAGAGTAGTTGTGGATATCCCATCCCTGGAAGTCTTCAAGGCCAGGTTGGATGGAGCTTTGAGTAACCTTGTCTGCTGGAAGGTTCCTTGCCTACAGTAGAGGGGTTGGGACTAGATGATCTTCTAGACCTTCTAGAAGGTCGCTTCCATTCCAACCAAAACCATTTTATGATTCCTATGAATAGTAAAGAATGGAATTAAAAAGGCATAAATATTTGGAAAAAACATGAATTTGTGAAAAACTTGTCATAAGACTTGTTCTTTTTTTCAACAAGATTACAAATTTGATTGATAAATACATAAATAATAGATTATGCAGATTAATTAGCTGCTTAAATTTGGTATTGCTAGAGAATAGGAAGACTTTGCTTTCATTGATACCACACATTATGATTAGGGAGCAGGCTAGTAAAAAAATCAATGTAGCACACATTATAAAGATTAAAAATGGCTTAGCTAACAGATCCCAGAATGAAAAGGTAGAGAATCATTGCTGAGCCTATGAATTCCTACTGTCAGTTCTTGGTTCTGTTATACTAATTTTTCAACGGCCTTGAAGGAGCTGGCAGGTGGCCCAAAGATCAGGTGTGATCAGTTAAACACACATGCTCATCACGAATCTGTAGCCAGAAAGCTTTGCTTGATCCTTGGTTGTATAAATGAGTATACCTGTGAAAACAGATTAAGTTTTAAAGTATGAGTGAAACTTAACTTACTGAAAATATTCACCATGTGCAAAACTCTTCTACCGGGGAAACAGTTTTCAAATGGAGCCATTTTTGCTATGCATTTTAAAGTCAAGATCAAATGTCTTTCTGAAAGATAAGTGCTAGATGAGATGAGAATTAATCCAGAAAAATCACAGGACGTGGAAGGCAAGAGGTCAGACTAGATGATTATGGTTGTCCCCCTCTGGCTCTCTAATTTGTGAAGGTGTGTTAGCTAAATCAATTCCCCCGACAAATTTTGGTTCTGATTTATCTTTTCTTTTAATTATACTATCTGCATCGAGCTTGGTGCAACAGTTTAAATCTGTTCCTTTCATACAGAAGTGTACAGCAAATGTTCAAAATTATGTAATTCTTATTTTAACTGGTGGTTTGTTGTTTTGGGTTTTTTTTTTCAGTCCAAAGCCTGCTTAACATGTGGTTTTACAAACTTCTATAACCAAAGAATATACTAGTGACACAGCACTTAAAAGAAGCTTAAATTCAAGGGTATATCTATTAACCTTCTTATCTCAGGAGAGTACTCTCCGGTACTTTATTTAGCTAAAAGGTTCACATATATTGATATCTCTTCTAATCCATAACTTTCCATCACTAATCCAAAAATACTGAAATTAAATTACCAGCCCTAGAAGATATGTCTTGTGGATTTCAATATCACTTATTATATGATATTAGACCATGTGAATATAAATCAAACAGAACTTTATGCTTTATTGCATCTGATAGCTCACAGGAGCTGACATTCATAGAGAATAAACAAACCTTACTTCAGCATCCAAGTTTATCGCTTCGTCAGACACTTTTCCTCTCCATATCAATAATTTTATTGCAGAACTACATTTTTATTAATCACACAAATAAGCAGCATTTTTTTCTTCTGTCAGAGACTAGTCCTTTCATTTAAAAATCTATTTGATTCAGAGGATTAGTTTCATAGTAGTCAAATACCATATTAAATTAGGAGCCCTTTTCTCAGGTCAGAATTAATTTTGAATTTTTTGCAACTTGATTTAAGAGGCAGCTCAGCTGGGGCATTTCTGTTCTGCCTTTGTTGAACAATTTTAGCAGGTGATTTTGTTGTTGGGAAGCAAACCACATGAACACAAGCACTTAAGAGAAATATACTGCTGTGCTGGAAGTAGAGACAGATTGTGTGAATGTCTTTCCCTTCCTTCCTTCCTTCCTTCCTTCCTTCCTTCCTT
>VXAX01000740.1:1001629-1102058 GCA_013399835.1 Leptocoma aspasia
TTCCTGCCTTCCATCCTTCGTTCCTTCCTTCCTTCCTTCCTTCCTTCCTTCCTTCCTTCCTCCCTTCCCTGTTCTTATGTAATAGCTTTTTTCTGTTCCTTTATCTCTCTCATAAAACATGCCCCTGAGAGTAGAAAACCACCCCCCTTAATGTTTATTTACTTGAGTCATCCTTGCCAGTCAAATTCCAGATTTTGCCCATGGAAATCCTCTGGTATCTTTCCTCCTAAAATGGGACTTCAAGGTGGAAGTGCTGCTCCCTGGCAGAAGTACTAAGTAGTCTCTGAGAAGCAGATGGACTATTATCAATTAAATGGTGAACATGATAAATGAGCAAGTAGAAACAAGCTAAGAGCAAGAAGGGAAGACTGAAAGAAAAAGCCAGGGTTAGAAAGCTATACAGCCATAAATTTCATTGGGGTGATAAGGACAGTGGCCATCAGGCAGTGAGGTGAAAAGGACTACAAAAGAAAAATTGATACTTTACTGTATTTTTTTGTGAACAGAATGAATTAATCAGTTACCCTTATAAGTAAACAATGCTGTTCCATCACACAATGCATTTGTAACACCATGTTTCCTTTAGTCTGTTCTTGTCTTAGCATCAATTCAGTGATGAACTGTAGGTTAAAGATTCAAATTAATTTTAACATAAGTCCTCAAACCTGCTGCTAAATTTTTTGAACTGGGGATATGAGAAGCATCCAGCAATTACCCTTTTTTAGGCAACCTCAGGTATTTTTCTCTTTGAATATAGAAAGCAGAATCCTGTTAAGCAGGATCTTGTTTTAAACAATTCAAGAACTTGCAAAGGTATTATTGCCCCAATATAACAAGAGTATGAGCAACGCTTTATTGATTTATTAGATTACTAGCAGCATTAAAATAAGTCAAAGCTAAGATAATTTGCTCTGTTTCTAGTAATGATCAGATAAGAAAAATTAGCTGTTGGTTAGCTCATGCCATCTTCATTATTAATATCCACCAATGCAGAACATATTTGAAGTGAAAAATTCTGATTCTAGTCTCATTCACTCTACTGTAAATTAGAAGTATCTTCATTCATGTCAGTAGAGTTTTATGCTGCTGTAATACAAATTTGAATAATAGGATGCATAGTTGTTCAAATTCAGATGAACTGAAAGCAATATGAGAATCTGATTCTCAGTGAACACTCTGTTGTCCAGCTGGGAACAGAATTGCCTAACATTCCTATATGTTAAAGATATAATTTCCAAGGATGTGCAATGCAGATATATATAAAAAAGTACACTGCTGCGCCATGCTTTTCTTGGCCCATGTGCTTATTAACAGCCAAGTACTAAAAGGAGTTTTAAAAATTCTTTTTATTTCTTTTAGAAAAAAAAATAGTTTTGATATATGAAAATGAATGCATATCATCTGGAGTGTTCTCTACCAAGTCTACAAATATTTAAAAGCAAATACATTTAATGATCAGGGCACAAATCCAAACATAAATAGAACGAATTACAAGACACCTTTCCTGAAAATGTCTCTGAACTGTATATGGAAGCTGAAAACGGGATGTCTGTTTACTCCTTTTTTTCATTAAGTCTAGGCGTGCCCAATGTTAATTTCAGTCAGCAAGTTAAAATATGTAAAAAAACCAATCTCTTCTTAACTTCATAAATATATGTGAGCACTGAAAGTCATTTTTGTAGAAGCTAAGACAAATTTATTACAAGTCCATCAAAGCTGTTAAATTAAGCAGTTTGAATGCTACTTTGCAGTCAAGAGCTCTGAAGCCAGAGAAAATATAACTTGAAATAGAACCTTTTTCTTAAAGTTATTTTATCTGGAATTTGGAAAGAGCAGAGGATATGTGGTGTGATCTGAGACAAGATAGATGCTTTCCTATTAACTATTTTGAGGAACAAGAAGAGGAACACAGCTTTTTAAAAATAAATATTTTGGTTCTTTTAAAGGAAATAAAGGCCTTTCAAATGAATTCAGCAGAAAAAGAAGTATGATTTATTGCAAGGTTTTCATGGTGATTGTAGCATTGGGTCTGCCCTTAGCAACATGGTGCAAGGAACAATCTCTATTCTGCAGAATGTACGTTTTAAGCAGATGAGATATGTTAGGAATGGGAAGTGAACAGTGACAAAAATGGCTTTAAGGGACTTACCACTTTCAGTATTATCAAAGCTAAATGACACCAACATGTATTACAGGCCTGTGACCTGCACTTTTCTATTTGGGTTCACTGGCCTCCTGACAGATAACCAGAATAAAAGAACTACGTCGTGCTATTGCTTTCAGCAAACTGGTTCTTACTTGGTTCTCTAACCCCTCCTGTTGCATAAGGCCAACAAACCCTCCAACCACGGTCACACCTCTGGCAGTGGCTGGGAATAGGTGAGTGGAGGAGAACATAAGGGTAAGGCAAGTTTGCAATGACACCTCCCAACTTTCTATCTTTGAGCAAGCTGCTAGTTAGGAGCTTCCTGAGGCAAGTCATTATGTCTGGCTAACGAATAGGTCTTTATGTGTTTTTCCCAACAATTTTGCTTAATTGTTTCCTGGGCCCATCTGAACCTCTGACTTCCACTGAAACTAGAAGCAGCGACTTCCACAGTTTGTTACAGTGCTCCTCCTTTTCTACTTTAAAAGTGTTCCTAAATAATTTTATTTGGTTTGTTGCTCATACAGTAAGTAAAAATGGAGTATTTCCCTTTCCAGGTTTTCCATGCCATTTATGACATCCTTTTGTTCAGTCAAGTCCTCCTGGAAACTAACCCCATTTCAGCAATCATTTTATTTTTGCTAATTAACTTAGCATAACGTAAAACTTTTTTACCTTTTATATTCATGCCCTGAATCATCTCTGATCTTTTTAAATAAGGTCCAATTAACTCAGTGAGGTTTTTTTTTCTGTCACTTGTTTGCATTTTGTTTGGTTTGTCCTATACACTATACTTTGTTTGAGTACAATATAACCTCTTGAGATTTCCATTTTAAAGTTAAGTTTTCAGAGAACAAAAGAGAGGTATTTTGTCATGAGGAAAGCATCAAAAGCATTTGTTTCCATGTCATTGTTCACCCCTTGCTATTTTGTTTCTTAAGGTGTGATTTCATATTCTGTTCAGGTATGTATATTTTCACATGGCATTTAAAGATTTTAATGCTGCCTTGAAAGTTTATTATATGCCTGCTTTCTTTTTCTTTTCCCTAACCTAATAAAATATTTTGGTTAGGTAACAGGGAAGATCTTAATTTCCTCCTATTTTCAATGAACTGTTGTGGGAATATTTTTCTCATTCATTCAATAAGCTTGTAGGTGGCTATACATTACTTTGGACTGCAATATGCAGAACTTTGCAACAATTTCCCTTATTGTTACAAGGTTTCTTGTGATAGAAAAATGTGTTTTGCACATCAGAAATTGAAATCATAATGGCATTCAATTTCAAAAGAAAAACATAGAATTTCTTATATAATTTATCATAGAATCATAGAATTGTTAAGGTTTGAAGAGACCTCCAAGATAGTCAAACCCAACCATTAACCCAGCACTGCCAAATCCACCACACCACCATGTCCCAAGCACCACATCTACATGTTTCCTGAACACTTCCAGGGATGGTGATTCCACCACTTCCCTGGGCAGCATGTTCCAATGCTTCTCACCCTTTCAGTGAAGAAATTTTTCCTAATAACAAATAGAAACATCCCCTGGCACAACTTGAGATCGTTTCCTCTTGTCCTATCACTTGTTACCTGGGAGAAGAAAACAGCCCCCACCAGTCTACAAGGTCCTTTCAGGTAGTTGTAAAGAGTGGTAACATCCCTCATGAACCTCCTTTTGTCTGGACTAAACAACCCCAGTTGCCTCAGCTGTTCCTCATTAGACTTGTCCTCCAAGATCTTTCTGTCTGTGGGGCCAAAGCACACTGTTTTGCCAGCACAGACAGCACTGATTTCTTTCTCTTCTGCACTTTGCCAGTGCATCTATAAAATGTATAATGTATATTTACTAGGGATATTGTTAGAGAGAAGTCTGAAACTCAACACCAAATCAGTGTGAAGAACTTGATCAGGCTGTAAGATATGCTGGGCCAAAAAAAAAAAAAAAAAAGTTTCCTGTGCTACAAAATGACTAAAACTAGAACCTTTGGTTATCTTCTCTAGCTCCTCAAATATTGGTCATTGCTTTCTCTTTTAGTCTCTTACCGTCAGATGCATGTTTCAGTAAGTCATACCTTGACTGGCTGTGCATTAAAGAATATTATTATTACGCAGTGTCCTATTAGATAGTGGCTGGCTCAGTTTTTTAGTCTGCTAAACACCATAAGCCAACAATTCAGCTTGAAAAAAGAAGAAAATAAAATGCTCAAAAATGCCAAAAAGAAAAGGAAATGTTAACATTTCTAGATACAGATCAACATTATACTGCAGAAATTATCCTAGGCTGAATATCAGATGAGCCTTTTAGTGAATTAAACCCATATTTTTTCATCTCAGTCAAGTCACCTTGCATTTTAAAAGTCAATCTAGCTTCAGTTCTCATGCCTGAGAATACCACTACTTATTATTATAGGCAGATTTTTCTCTTCCCTTTGCCACTTGAGAGCATTTGAGCCTCAGATAATTATAGTTCTTCCTTTCCTACTGGAAAGATGTGGGTATGCTTTGCAGGAAGAGACTATTATCTATGGAGGGGTGAAGGAAGAAGTCACTTGGGGACCATCTTTGCTGCTGGTAAAGGCAATTGTGGAAGAACCAGACCTGTGACCAAGCCTATGCAGACTCACCCACCTATTGTGCAGCACCACATTGGGGCTGGCAGGGGCCTGAATGGGCTCAGATAGGTGACAATACACACATCACTGTTGATTTGGGCCATCAGATAGCAACCCATCGGAACAGGAACTTTCCTTGCTTTTCCTTCTATTTATAAGCAAGCTGCCAGCTCAGAGTCATATTATTCAAAAACTATTATAATCTCTCACAATACTGTTATACGTTGAGGCAGCAACACTGAAAAGGAGAAAGAACTATTTTCCTGTGAAGTAGAAAATGTGAGGCAGTGCTTAATATGCTTTGAGTGATGAGTATGAACCAGGAGATTGTAGCAGACCTGCACCTTTAAGTTTCTTTCAGGAACACTTTGGGGGTGAGGATGTCTCATTCTCTGCAATTCTTCCAGTGATTGTGAAGATAAATAACCCACTTCTGTGGGATTCAAGACTATAAACAAGACTGAGTCTGTGATACTTTTCATTCTTTCCTCTTCTAAAATGTAATTATATTGGCTGCACATTTTTCATTTACTGCCATAGAACAGCTTGCAAACAAGGCATCCTTGTCTCAGTTTAATTTCAGCTGGATCAGATTAACCGAGATATTCAACTAAAGATCTAAATATGGCAAAGCATGAGCAGAGCTTGGAAAAGTATCATTTGAAAAAGCACTATTCACTTTTTTCCTTCCAAATTTGCTGCCTGTTTAAATGCTTAGACCTTCTCAGATGTTTCTCATTGTTCCTTTAGTGACTTCTTCTTCTGACTACTTCAAAACTTTAGGCATGGAGACCATTTCTCATGAAGCACAGGTGAATTCAGCATTTTCCACGTTATGAGGATTCTGTATGTTTGTACACATCATCGTCTGTTGCTTGCAACCACCTATAGAAAACTCTGTTGTCATTTAACCTCATCTTCCAGTTACTCATCTACAAAGTGAGTTCACAGAATTTCCTGAGTGTGAATGTGTGTAAAAACATAAATTTTATGTGGTATAAGTGAAGGGGGTGAAGGATGGCAAGTTTAACACCTAAATTTATACGAGTTACATAAATCCTGATACTGGTGCACTGAAAATATCCAGACTGAGTCCACTAAGTCCAAACTAAATCTCAGAACATGAGAAATCTGTCCCTTCCTTTAGCCGTTTGGTTTCCTTTCTGTAAATTTGTTTAGTCATTCAATTTGTGTAAAAAACCCCACAAATTATTCTGGCTTCACTATATCTACTCACATTTGCAATTACCTAAACAGAGTTGATTTATAACCTGTGTAAATATTTATGTATTTTTTTTACAGCACTTATAAAGTGCTCCTTCATTTTCCATTGTTCTTCCCAAAGAAAAAGACTGAGCTGGATCATGAGATGGAGAATCTACACTGAAAAACGCGCTGTTGTAAATGCAGCCCAAATTATTTGTTACTTTGTTGTTAAAGTTTACTGAAGGTCTCTAATTTATATGTATATACAGGGAGAAAGCACAATTAGGGGGAAAATACAAGAGTCATTGCTTTTTATATTTATACTTTTATTATATTATTGTATAATTATCGTATAATTATGCAGATCAGTGTTGTCTCATCAGTAATACTGTTGGAAGTGCTAGTGAGTCTATCACTCAAAGAGCACATTGCAGGCCTTGAAGGTCTTTGTAAAAAAGTGGTGAGAATGATAAACACCATGAGAATTTCTTCATAAAATTAGAATATTTTACCATAGGATACAAATCAGAAAGGATACCAGTACGTGTGTCAAAAATGAGCAGCAAGATGAAAGCAAACTATGTGTTTCTGCTCTTAACTCATGGCAAAAGAAGGAATCAGAGAATGAAAATAGTAGTGGGATATTAAGGATAGATCCAAGAGCTTTTCTTCCAACAAGGTAAAAAATTTAACTACCTTTTAGAAGGTCTCATAATTATATACAACAAGAATATCCAGGCTTGTCACTGCTAATTATAACTAAAGGTTTGGCTTAGCTTTCCCATGTTAGAAATCAGGTGAGATTTCCGAAGTTTCCTGTGGAAATCCTATTGCCCATAAATTAACACACTATGGAATCCACTAAAAATGTAATAAGATGCACCTTAAAATGAGCTAAATTTCTTTTCTCCACAAATCCAGCTTAGTGTAAGTAAGCCAATTATACCCAGATAAACTATATAGCTCCTGTTGTCACAAAATCACAGTAAACATGAATGATTATAGTTGAACTGAGTGTTTTTCAAGTTACATTATTATCTTCAAAACAATTTAAGAAAAGTGTATTCCATCTTGAATACAAGATTGCAACATTTGTGAATAATTAAGAAAACGGGCTTCGCTCTTGGTTAAAGATGAAAAAATGTACACATCAGAATAATGCCAAAAGATTTTTGCATTTTATACATTTGTAATATATTTGTAGCTCTGTAGACTATTATTTTCTAATTATATAGTTTTTTTAGCTAACTTCAGTACTTTTCCTACCCTGTTAGACAAACACATTCCTGGAATCCTTTTTGAATCTCGCTTCTTCAATGAACCAAGGCTGTTTCACTTTCCCATTTATTTAGATATAAACAATGTAGGGCTAGAAGCAAGGGGGAGGCTTCAGAAGGGGGTTGAAACAAGAGGGGAATTACTTCATTAACAGTACTTCTAACTGGGGATTCTTGTCAATTATGCTAATTTGCTAAACTTATAAAGGTATTGAAGCCCTGTATCATTTTATCATCTTATTCTTATAGTAGGCAAGATAACCTCACAGAATTGTAGTAATAATATATTCTTAAAATCTGTACTTGGGTCTTACTCAGGTCTCCTTCTACACAGAATATGAGAGGCTAGCATAAGTTACCTGGAGACTGTCCTATACTGCTCTTCAGTAATTCAAGATATTTGCACAGGATAAGTTTCCTCCTCCTAGACCCATTGACAGATCTTAATATTGTAGTCTGAGAGCACACTGGATAAAAAGAAAAAGGGTTCACTCTGCCTCCTGTACATCAATCCATCTCCTAGGAAACTAGTATTTAATTCATTTCCCAGAAACTGTTCCCTCACTCTGCTAGAGACAGCGTAGCCAGATAATATTTCTCCACTCTGTGGAAAGGAATACAGTTAAGAGGGAATATGCTTTACCTAGAAGCCAAATGCTTCCTTTTGCTATCAATGCCATTGCAAGCAGCATTACAATGTTGGGTTGTACTTTATTGCTGTAATACTGAACTGTACTATCTTGTGACTTCCAATGCTTTTTCTTTCAATCTGTAGTTGAAGATGTGCATTTCCTACATATTGATTATTTTGTTTCTTTAAATATTGTCATTCTCCATGCCCCAAGAAAAACAGCTTCTTTGCTCTTCTTCGTCTACAAGATGCAGCATTTTCTGTTGTTATACACTAAATTATTGTTCTACAACTCTCCTAATGACCAGTTTTTGAACCTAAATTTTAGATTTGCTCTGTGAATAATATTTTGCTGGAAAGTCATTCAGATTCAGTTAAAAAATAAAATTAAAAAATTTTTACATTTTAGCAAAAATACCAACTTTAATGTTGAGGAAGTTTCACTTCTTATCAGACTTTATGTAATTTTTAAAAAACTTACAGTCATCTCTGCTGACTTCTGTTTTTATTTTTATTTTAAAGCAAACATTTTTTAAGCAGTTATAAGCAAATCAAACATGAGTTATTAAAAATTAGCAAAGTACTCAAAACTGCACTACTCAAATAATCACATTTTCATTTTAGAATTAATGGTTCGAACAGACATCTGGAAAATATATCACACACACAGGGGTGTACCAGAGATCAAAGGTAGCAGCTTTCAGCTGTTCACCTCTGCTCCACATGTTCTGCTAAATAGTTGTTAACCAGTTTGAGAAAAGTTCTTCTCCTTAGAGTAGAAGTTGACTTCAGGTGAGCAAAGCATTCACAGCCTGCTTGTCTATGTGCTTGCCCCTGTAGTTCCTATGCATGCATTTAACTAATAAGTGAAGCAATGAATGCATCTATAATTTATTTAAATGGGGCCAGGGGCTGTTCTCTGGTCCTCAGAGAGTGGGTCACAGGCTAGATACGCCAACACTATTTTGCTCTCAGCTTTGGGTCTTTTGATGGCCTCTCTACTGTACTGGGCGTATCTATACAGTAAACTAAGCAAAACCTTTGCAGTGCCTGAGTATGGTTTGGAGGTTAAATTATTAAATAAATAACATATAGTTAAATATGGTTAGGAGGTTTAATTAGGAGCCATTTCCAACATACAGTTTTCAGGACACCGCACATTTTCCAAGAGAAGAGTTTATCTCTGCTGACATGAGCCACTCCAGGTTCCTGGCTTGTGTATTTGTCCCTGGATCTTCTTTGCTGCACTTCTTGAAGATGGGTGTAACATTTTTTATTTTTACAGTCCGTAGAAATCTTCCTTGACTCTTGTGACTTTTTAAAGATGATAGAGAAATGAAATTTGCCAGTCAATGTCAATGAAATTAGCTTCCTTTAGCATTACTGGATTCATCCCATCACAAATAATTGAATTTGTTTAAGACTTCCCGCGCTGTATCTTCCTCTGGTGTAAATAGTGTCATTTTCACACCCTCTTCAGCTAAGTGCAAAAGACCTGAGAGCAGACCTTGCCAGGAAAGACTATGAGAAAAATGTCACTGAATGCTTTTGCCTTTCCTGTGTCCTTTGCCATTAGATGAGCACACTGAGCAGCAAACCCACATTTTTCTTAGTTTTTCTTTTGCTGTACATTAAGAAACTCTTATTTTCATTCATAGACTTCACCAGTTTCAGCTCCAGCTAATATCTGACTTTGCTTACTCCAGCCCTAGATTTTTAGGCAATATCTCTATAGTTCCCCAAGCAGCCCATCCCAATTTTCACCTTCTTTGTATTTCCTTCTTGTTTGGCTCAACACAATGGTAAATCTGCTTTCAGAACTGGACATGATAAAAATGTTCAGTCACCCGATGTGAAAAGCTCAACCTGTACAAACACTTCTACTTCAAATGTGCTCGTAACTTTTTGAGGAGTTTTGAGTTAGGTCAGGAATCATCAATTTTTCAGAGCTAGCATGAAACATTAATAAATAACCCACTACATAGAATCACAGAATCATCAGAACTGCATTCATGTCCTTATTTTTCATCTGTGTACATCTAGTAGTGCCAGGTGACCCAGCAGCACTCAGATCTTGTGTTGATCATGGTTGAGCCATGGCCTACAAGGACCTGAGAAGTAAGCAGGGAGCTGCTGGTTGCCTCTCCTGTTGATTCCAGCTGCAGGTCCTGTCAGCCATATGACAGGTTGCTATGTCAATATTTATTTCCTGCTGGAATACACACTGTTTACTTACTTAGGATGGATTTTGCTTGGAAGAGAAGTGTCTTTGATGTTTTCTGTGACAAGTACTACATGCATTGTGTTTGGACTGAGTTTTCAGTTAAATGAAATTAGGCAGTGCAGGTAATAAATCATAGCCCTTGAAAATTAGAACAAACTGCCTTGTTCTTATTCCAAAATGCAGCACTTAAAAGAAAACCACAGTAGCCTAGAAAACATAAAGAAACAGAATTAAAAGAAAACCAGTCATCTCTGAAGATATTATTATGGGAACAGACACAAAAGAAAAATGTGGGAGGGCAAACAGGAAAACAGAGATGTGCAGACCTATCTAATGACCCAGAGTCATTCACACTGTTGGAAATCAAACACGTCTCCCAGTTTCAAACCTTGTATTTTATACACCAAAACTTTGCATCTCATAACTACAGGACTGTGACCAGAGTGGCAATGTGGCCCATTAAAAAGCCTGAGCATTTTAATATATTCTTTACTTCTGAAAGTATATTCTTTCCTTGGAGTAGTGGATCACAGCAGAGCTATGACTGTGTGTGCCATGTTATTTCAGCTGCTAATCAAAGCCTCCATTCCCTGTCCTGGCTATCTGTTGAGGGTTACACACAGGGGAGGCTGCTGGAAAGGCTTGAACAGATGCTGCTCTTAATCAGCACATATTAAGTTTTCTCCTGAGCTCAGTTTGGCTCCTTGGAACATGGAGGAGTCACTTAGCTATGTCTAGGTCAGGTGCTCACAGGGATGATGTTTAAATGTAAGACATCATAAGTGCTGGTATAGAAAACCACTGTGCTTCAGGGCAGGCAGCCAAGTACCATCGCCAACAGCTCTCAGCCCTTTGTGGGAGCTTCCATCTGAGTAAACAAGTGGTATTTATCATGAAAGTGAGGCTGTGCCTATACTAATAAATTAGTATTCCAGGCACAATTCTCCAGAAATTGCATCGATACTACTGAACTATTTTACTCTTTAAATCAGGACACTATGTCCAAACTGTATTTCAATTCACTGACATAAGCCCAGGTATAGTCTGAATGTGCACAGCTCCTGTCAGTTAGAGGTCCCTAGAAGTTTGGTGTAATTCTGAATGAATCACAAAGAATCATTTGTGTTTGAAGAAAGGTGTGTGGTGCAGCCTCACATCAATATTTCCTTCGATGCATGAGCATGACTAGACAGATCAACTATTATAACTCAAGGATTTCTGTTACAGAGTAGTTCAACAAGATTCTTAGAGCAAGAGATAGCTTAGGGCCATTTTAAATTCTTCCACTTGTTCCCAGCCTCAAGGCTTGTTCAGTACCAGAAACTACAATTGCAGGAACGTGTCAGTGGGTCTAGTAAAGCCTAAGGAATTGCCATTTAAAAAATCAGGAAACATTCTCAATGTTTTGACTTAAAGATAATTGGTTTTGGTTCCTATCCAAGCATTCTGGAAATTTTTCTTCAGTGACACAAGAGATGGCACAAAGTTCCTAGCGAGCAATTTGAAAAAAATTATTTAGTCAGTAGCTTCAACTATAAGGAAGGAGTACTATAATCTGTGTTATAATCCACATAGTTCTCACATTTATATTGTTCCCAGGAAACCAAGGACTGTTATCAAATTCTTTGAAGGATTATAACTTCTTACAAAGATGTGAGCTAAATAAATCAGCCATGGGAGGTCTCACTTATCAAGTACTGGCAAAGATGGGGATGGTGCTGATTCCAGTAATGTATTTCCTTCTGGGATATAAAACTTCAGGTGATAAAATTGATAGGAAATGCCTTATGGGGAAAAAAAACCCTTAGCAAAATCCCCAATAATTCTTCACTTCTAGAAAGGTATCAGAGTTGAGAGTCACATCTTCAACATAAAACAGATAGCTCTAGGCATAGAAGGGTGTACATACTACATTTAGCACACTAAGAGTTACTTCCCTTCCCCTCACCCTCCCTTAAGGATTAGCCAATAGAACCTTAAAAAAATGAGCATACTTGCATGGGTGCAAGTGACAACCTTATATTATCTGGAGTGAATAAGAAAATAAACCCTCTGATTTTCTTTTTATTTTATGAACGATTATGTATAAAAGAGGCAACAGAGATCTAAAAACAAAAAGGGCAAGGAATCCAAAGGGATTATTTATTGGGCTGACAGCAAAAATTCACAGCCTCCTGTGTCACTGCCTAACACAGAGTTTCTGTGTTAGGCAATGACACAGGAGGCAATAATAACTCCTGGGTTATAGATGCTTGGATAGAGTACAGATGAAGATTGAAGGAAGTACCATCAACTTGTGGAAAGCTTACAACATGTTTCTATTTGTGAAGAATTTGAAAGGTTTCCAGCATGCGGATGGCAGACATATTTCAGACCGAACATTACTCCACTTCATTTGAAAATAAAAGTTCTTCTATACATTAGGATACAGGCTTAGAAGAGCAAACTGTTCATTAAAAAATTAAAGAAAGATCTCACCTAAACTCTCCATGACAAAAATGTTCAGACAGTTATCTGTGCCAGTGTCTGAGTCCAGGCACTGGAGCTTCAATGTGGTTTAAATGGTTAAAATTGATCTGGAACCAGTTTTTACTAAATAAGTCCTCTGCTAAAAAATTCTGGGGAATTGTTCAGCAGGTAGCACAGGCAAAGAAATATTCCCAGTAGAGTTTACGAATAAAGAATCCTCCTGTCCTGCAGTCATCTTAACTATACTAAGGCAGCCTAATCCTGTCACTTCTCTTTGGGACTGGAAAATGAACCTGGACATTATTACATTGCTGGCACAGATGCAACCTGACAAAATTTTGAACATATGACCAGCATAGATTTGTTTTAAACCTTTCCATCTAAGAATTGGTCCTATCTTCCATTTTGTACTGATACAAAGAAAAATTACTTTTCAGATCCTCTGTGAATATGTAAGTAGCATGTGAAAATAATAATTACAGTTGCTGGTAGTTAAGATGCTTCTATTGGAGGAACAAAGATCTCCTGATCTCAAGGGATCTAACTTTATCGTTAGGATAATGTCATTTAAGTATGATTAAAAACAACCCTTGTAATTCTCCCACCTTCAGAAGAATTATATTTTAAAAATAATGTTCAAACTGTAGCATATTTGATAGTATGTGCTAAATAATTTGCTTTTTCCACTGACTGACAATCACATACTTTCACTGAATTATTTCCTAGACAACCTAGTGAGAGTTCTGTGATTTCCATTATTCATTACTTTTTTGAGCTGATAGTAGACAGGAACTCCCACGGCTGTCTTCATTTTGAGAATAAATGAATGATTAAAATGGGATTTTTCTTTGTCCTACACACAAAGCTTGTTTTCCCTCCGTACAAGAGGGAAAGGACCTTTCTCTTAGTTTCTCTGGTCATCTTCTCTGTCAGTTTTGCACCCATAGAGCACCCTTCCTTGAACCAGGTGCATGACTGCTTTTCACCCTTTTTTTCCTCATGGGTGTGGACTCTTCTTTCAAGAGTCTTCAGGTCTCTTCAGTTGCACCCAGTCAGAGGGAAACCTCTCACGAAGTGTAGCTCAACTTTGTCCTGGCTCTGATATTTGGCTATTTTTTTTAGGAGCTGTCTTGTTAATTTTTATAGCTGTCAATCTGTAAAGAAGGCTGAACTAGACATGTTTTTTTAAACTGAGTTTGTTATTCTCTTGACCCATGCACAGAAACCAGTAACACCTTTCAAGAACAAGAAATATCTATACTGATCTCATTATTTCCTGTGATTATTCATGGTGCAAGAAAACAATTGTGTTGTGTTGCAAGTTTGATGATAGTTAAATTCAATCCTGCCTGCTGGAATTCCAGAATGTGGCAGCTCTGCTGGCATCCCTGATACCTGACCCAATCAAGTCAAGTCAAGATGGAGTATTGAAAACTCCATCATTTTGTAGGTACTATGCCAACAAATTATTGGATATGAACTAGCTTCACAAATCGTCAGCAGAAAAACCCTGGGAAACCTGTGTGACCCTGAAGGCCTTGTAGGCACCTGCCATTGGGGAAGTAAGAATAAGAAGCTGGAGCATCCATGAACCTGGGATTGGAAGAGTTCATTATCATGAAAATCTCCGGATTCCTGTTTGCCTTAAAAGTTAATAATACAAGCATTCTCTTTAATCAGAAATTGAATGGCTCATTGCTTACACACTCACAAATTTGGAAGGATTGACAGGAGCTCCTCTGGGCAAATAGGTCAGCAAGTCCTTTGTCTCCACACTGAATGCAGAAGAGCTGCAGGAAGTGTTCAAAGTGTGGCAGAATTAGTTAAGCTATATGCCTCTAAAGACAGAACACAGATTCTATTTCATAGAGGGTGTTCTCTTGGCATATGCTTTATCTATGGCATGACAAAATAATTTAGATGTTGAACTGGAACATCCAAGTCAGGATTGTCATCCTCCTAGGGTCAGAGTGGAGAGAGAAAGCAAGGCAGAAAAGTGTCTAGAGAGCTGAAATCTTACAGACTTGTCTGGAAGCCTTCCCTGACCACAGAAGGAACTTGAAGAACCTGTATTTTGAACTTTAATGTCTTTGTCAATTGGTTAAAGATAGGCAGAAAGGTTTTACCCTAGTATAAGGCTTGAAGAGGTGCCAAGTAAGAATAAAGGCTTGTTGTGTGCCTTCTATCTGGAGCTTTATGAACTGTAATCATTAGACCCCAACCTGAACTTGACACACATAACTGAGATCATTCTCAAAAATAAAGGTGGAACTTTCTAATGTTACCAAGCCAATTCTTATTAACATATTAAAGTATGGAAGAGAATGTACCTCTGAATCCACTTTAGAAATACTTTGTTTTTCTGTCCTGTGAAGAAAGCTGTATTCCCTTGAGTTTAATCCAGAGACACCAATGTAAGATTTACCTTTTTCTTCTGTTAATTCTTTATGTTTAAAAGATTTACCTTTTATGTAAGTCTGTGTGAGATTTGGATATTCGAGTTAAAGAGCTAGAAGCTGAAAATTAAATACAATTGGACACAAATTTAATCTCTGAAATCAGGTTTAATTTTACTTTTATATTTTTAAACTAAGACTCTAAACTACTTACAGCAAATATCTTTTTCTCCTAACCTTTTCATTCTGATCAGACTCACATTTTTAATTTGGCCAGTTACAGCTGATAAAATAGCATTAGACATTCTTGTTTATGCAAGACTATCCTGCTTTTTTAGATGTGGTGAAGTCTGCTATTTCAGACGATTTTAATTAGCATGCAAGACAAAATATTGTGCAAGATAAGTGGATGTCTTATCATTAATAAACCAACTTAATAGACTGTGATTATTTTACATCAATTAATTCTTTAAAATGCAAAATAATGTGTACAGTATACTCTTATCTGGTAACTTGTTCCTTGAATTTCCATTGTTAATAAATGGAGGCTAAAAATTGTTTTGATAGGTTATAAGGTATTTCATGTTCTTACTTCCTGATTAGTTTACTGCTATTTTTAATATTGGTATAAGAATTTGCAGTCTGTTCTTCTCAGTATTTTGTCTAGGTTTTATTTATCAAACAGTTTACCAAAAAAAGTTAATTGATAGGAAAGAAATGGCAGCTGAGCAAACCTAAGTGCAGGACTACTCAGACAAATACAGAAGTATCAATATCTGAGAGATTTGCATCATTCTTTTGTTGCCTATAGTTAACTTGTACTAATCCTGAATCATGAGATCACTTTCACCATAAGCAGGTGAGGAAAATGGTCAATAGTATGAATGTGTTGTACAAATTCAAACATATCTATAACTGATAGCATATTTGATAGGTTTTGTGATCCACCAGTTCCCTGAAGGTAAAGCATTGTCTACAATGAAGAATTCTCCCTTAAAAAATAAATACATAGAAAAGAAAATAAAGTAGGTGCAAAATGAATAGTTGGGAAAATATTAGGAAAATTACATGCCTGCAAACCTTTGATTATTTCTATTATTTGGATATCTGCTTGTCTTATCAGTAGACACAATGATTTAGCCATGCAGATTTTCATCTCAAGAAACAGATGCTGTTCAAACTGGAGTTAAAAATAACAGCTTCTGTGCTGTTTGCTTTGGGGTGTACTTCCCAAAAGTGTGTCATTAACACAGTGACTTAAAGGTAACCCTGAGAATTATGGGAATTATGCCCATATAATGTAGAAGTAAAACAAAAAACTCCACAACAGCAACAAAAAAAACTACCCAAAAAAATCAATACCATCCATATATACATATATGTACATTTGCCTTCTTTGATGTTTTCAGAAGCAGGGTATATAATACAAACTTAGTAAATATCTGACATTTGCTGACAACTGACCAACGTTCTCTGACACATACTATGCTATTTGAAACTTTTTAATTGGCAAAGTGGCTAAGTGTATGTTTAATGAAATGAAAAGAGAAAAGTTGTTACCATCTCTCTTTCCCTTTTAATTTCCCTGGGTTTTTTTTATATGTAAAAGGTATTTTTATGCAAGTACTTCTACTTTATTCATCTGTAGCCTGGCACACCTTATCCATGTTCATAATACATCAGCCCTCCTTCGGGTAAAATCTATTTTTTTTGATTGTAATAATTCTCTGGTGTGTAGAACTTGGACTTTGTCCTTGTCTTTTATGGTATAATATCTCAAAGAGCACAGATGTGGAACCCAACTCACCACATGCAAGCAAGAATCAAATTCTGTTTTCTTTTACATCCAGACACCCCAGGAAAGCCAATAGAATGAACTACATGAGTGAAATTTTATCAGTAGCAAATTGCTTTAGGATGGCATTCTGACCTCGCTGGATTACAGCTCGTCCCTCCTTGGATACAGCTAACACTGATGGATCATCTAACTCTGCCAACAGAGCTCATGGATTTTCTGAAGTTCCAGAGCTGATCCCTGCAGACAGCAGCAGGGTTGTCTGTAAGAAAGTGACCTTACATTGCCTGCACACTACATCATGGGCGTGTGGCCGAGTGCCGCACCCGGGCTCTGCACCGCGCAGCGGAAGCAAAGCAGCGGCGCTGGGGCAACGTCCCTCAGGTCTGGAGTTCCTCCTCAGCTGCTGACAGCAGATGCCCAGGAGGAGTATTAGAATACAACAAGCATATAATGATACTTCTCACACATAAAATCCCAGCTTCTAACGGTGCCTGAGCTAGGTTATTGGTATTCAATAGAACATTGGGTTTTCTTCTACAATATTGTCATTTAATCCTATTGTATTTTCAATATCCACTCTTTGCTTTGAGAAGGATTTCCTTTCTTTACAGCTATACAATACAATTGTTGAAGTTACTCTGCGAAAGGTTCTGTGTAAATGCTCCATTTATATCCTGTTTAGGTCTATCAGATGTCCTCATCTGTGTAGACAGATGTAAGTGGGAACAGAGGAGCTGTGTCTGTGAAGGTTCCTGTCCTTACAGGAATGCTGTCAGTACTCCCTTGCAGAAGAAATACAGTGTGACTGCCAAAGATATTAAAATCTGTCAGTAATAGCTATTACTAAGGATGACATTGGATAAAATTTGAGAATGTGTAGAAAAATATGATATGGACATTTTCAACTAATTTCTTTAATGTTTGTCTCACATATCCTTAATGGAATAAATTACTGCAGTTAATATCATAAAAACGGGAATGAGAAACAGCAAAGAAATAGCCCATACATTAAAAACAGTGATCTGCATATACAAAAACAGTATGTTTGTAAATAATGTGGTTTTTTTGAAGAAATTGAAGAGTTGCCATTTCTGGCATTCGGTATACTAACCTTTAGTTTTAAAAAGACTTTTATTTTAGAAATAAAGGAATGGATGATCAGCATATCTGGCATATGCATGAGGTAAAAAATGGAAATTTGACTAACAGATTATTTAATAGAAAACTGTTCACTTTGATTAAACTAGACTACTTTGTAACAGGCTTTTTCCATACATTAAAAAGAAAGCACGGCTTAAGAGGAAGAGCAGTTAGAGGTCTATTGAATCTTGACTATTCAATGCTGGCACAATATCAAACACACGTCATTACAGTTTAACACATGCTTAATCTATCATTATTGCTAGTGAACTTCTTTGAATTATCCTGTGAAACACATTATATGGTCAGCTGTCATTAGATAAAAATAATTTGATATAGTAACTGCTTCAAAGTCCTTTTTAGACATCTAAGGTTTGCCAAACTAGGCTGAAATAAATGATCTGAGAGATTATAGGACTTCCTGGGGAATTTAGACATTGAACAATGAGACAGAAATATATTCCATGTCTGAAAACATTGACATTACTCAGTGTTTTCTTATCTCAATATATTCACTAGCTCTGATGGTTTTTTCCTACATATCCCCGAGCAGCTCACAGTGAGCATTTGATACTTGCTAGTTTAAAACCAAACTCTGTGTTTAACACTACAAATTACATTTTATATCCTTGCTGCATAAGGATATAAGGATTTTAATGTAGACGGTAGAAGTTCATATCCACAAAAACCAGCCTAGAAATCTTGCAGTTCAGAGCTCCCCACCTTCACTTGGCACATTCCTAGTCAGTCAGTTTTCTTAAAGGATCAAAATTAGGTACCAGTGCATGCTCAGAAATACGGTGGAGCAGAGAGCTAGTTATTCCTCTCACTTTTAACCTCTTGGGTGACTAGCTGAAAAGTGTTCAGAAAAAGGCTTAATAGCTCCAGAAGCCTGAAATATAAAACACCGAAAAACAAACCAACAGGCACAAACAAAAACTCACAATATTTAGAAAGTGTTTTTTAACTTCAAATAAATGCAGGATAATGGGATCCAAGCCACTCTCCCAGAGGACAGTAATCACAGCCAACATGTTTTAAAGCTTTGAAATATTGTTTAGCCTATCCCTTTTAAGAGATTCTTTTTTACTTGTCTATTCTGAAGATTACTTAAATCTTCACTGTGGTCACACTTTCTCCTTTCTCTACTGAGCAGTTTTTGGTTTATGAGCATTTTGTGCTATTGATTTATTTCTTCGTACTCCTTAATTAGCTACATTGGCCTTCCATGCCCTTTCCTCCTTAAACCCTTGTTGAGATCAATTTCAATTAAAGATGGGTTCATGACACAGAATTCTGGTCAGGATTTGAGTAGGCAAATTTAAGAGTTTGTGTTCAGTTTTGTGGCTCAGGGACTTGTTTGACTATATCTGCTGAAGGTTGTCTCTGCTTTAAACCTTGATCTAAAAGGTTGACAATGGATGAATGTGCCTTATAATTTGTTTATGCATGATAAATCCCAGAATGAGTGATTTACTTAATCATTACCTGGAGAGTATTAGTTTCACTTGTTTCTTTTTTTCAAGGCTGAGAGATTACAGAATGCAGTACTCTTGTGTTTTCTCCTCAAATTCAGTATTTCTATTCCTGTAGCCTTATTCCCAGTTACAGACCAATACTTAAAAAAGACCAACATTACTGAAATAAATAAAATTTTCCTTTGTTGAAGCATTATACTGGAGTAGCTTCCCCATTCTTGATGTAGGATCAATTCTACTCCTTTCTTGTTTGATTTGTTTTCTATGGGTTTTGAATGAACATTTTGTGGTTCACTGAAGTTTGCCAGATGTTGCTCAGCTGTCTTCACTACATTCTATTTTTTCCTTAGTTCTTTTAGGTTATTTATTCCCAATATTCTGTATAAAATGGCTTTTCTTCTGTGGAGGCATGGAGCCTCAATGTGCTTTCCTCTTGACATGAGCTGCAAGCATCACAAAGCTTTATATTCAGCTTAAAAGAAATTCCCTATGCCATGTTACAGCTAAGCCTCTAATCAATGACCCCAGCTGACTTCAGTGAGTCTTCTAACAACAACAAAAAAATTCTTTTTTAACAGTGTCATTTTACAGATCTAGTTTAAAGCAAAATAAATTACCAGCTTAGAGGCACAAGAAATGGTATCTCCAATTTCTATGAAGAGGTAAAGATGTAAGGGATAGAAGCATATAACTGAAGGTAGGAAAAGGAAAGATGGAGTTTAAAGCACTTTGGTGCTTTAGCTTTATGGTTTTTTGTTTTCCATTGAATTGAATCAGCTTGTGATGACACAATTTAGGTTTAGTGTCTATAATCAAATCATCACTGAAGCTCTGATGACTTTCTAAGATTGAAGTCTGAGGGAGGATTCCACGCCCTCCCAAATTACTAAACTCCCCCAGCCTCCTTGCTGCTGGGGTGGTGTGAGGGGCAGAGAAGGCATTGACATTGTGTAAGGGTTGCTCAGCAGTAACAAATCGTCCCTGTATCATCAACACTGTTTTCAGCACAAATCCAAGACACAGCCCATACTAGACATGAAGAAAACTAACTCTATGCCAGCCAAACCCAGCATGTATGTGCTTCTGAAATTTGTGTCTTGTTGGGGTCAATTACCTCCCTGGAGCTCTGAGGATCATTTTTAAATGAAACAGAAACAAACATAGCAAGTCTTCTCCTGATTCCAGGTGCCTTTAAGTAAAGGAAAATAAAATCATTGTTTGAAAAGGAGGCAAGAGTAGAGCCAGCCTTATTAAATCTTAATTTTTATTAATTATTATTTAATTTTATTTATTATTATTATTTAATGGTAAACTTGAGCTGTAGACCTCCCTCTGTTCAAAGAGGTTTCCACCAGTATTTAACTCCTAGGACAGAGACATGATCAGTGGGCTAGAAAGATTGACAGACTAGGAGACCAGCCCTGTTGATCTGAAAAAGCAAGATTCTTCAGATGGAGGAAGCAGAGGAGAAACCCTCATTCTGTTTTTTGCTGCTAGGATAATTTCTGCATTTTATATTGAAGACTCTCTAGAAAAATTACAGTGACAGAACTTGACCTCAGGCTCCTACATACCCTTAGTTATCTAAGGTGGGTTACACAGTCAGGTTCCTTCTTTCTGTACCTGTTCTAGTACCAATGCTCTTGGCTGCTTCTTAATCCAATTTCTGTAGGGTATGGAAGTAGATTATTTAGGAACTCCCTGGAAGTGGGTTTGTGTTCAGATATGTACTTGAACTTCCTTGGGACGTACAGAAACTGGAAGCAAGTTTCTCACTTTGCCAGCCTACCATCCTGCCCTTCAGCCCCACGTACAGATTCCAGCAGCACAGGAAACTACCTGTCCTACAATCTGCTTTACAGCTGGTTGAATCCCCATTGCCACTAACATCAGCAGTCAACAGGGCTGGATAAATATTTCAAATATATGTCTGCTAAAACCTTCCACCATTTCTCAACATAAATAGCCCAAATCTAGCTAACAAATATAAGGGGATATTTTGCATATGATTTTTAAAATTACAAAAATGTATTATGTTCTTTGAAATTTTGTCATATATAGATACAGATTGCCTTTAGAAAACAACATTTTTGTGATCTCTATCTGGGTCACATGTAGAGCAAAGTTCATGGTGACATAGGCAAATTGTAAAGTCTTCCATTTAAACACAGCTGAAAAACCCACAAATATATATAGAGACTTTTTTGATTCTATATTTACTCTTAATATTACAGCCATTTTTTAGGATAACTAGCACTACCAGTTTTGGAACCTATTGAGTTTATAGACTTACCATCAGTTCTTAGAACAGAAAGGGTTTCTGAATTAGGCTACTACATTAGGCTGATTCATGTGATGCTTCTGTAGGCTATGTTTATTCTAACAGTTTTCAGTCAGCTGGCAAACTTCCAAAATATTTCCAGGGAGATGGAGATTTTTCAGCATCAGCAATTTTAGGCTATAATCATTGCTCATACAATTTGGGAACAAAGTGTGCATCCCTACAAACCTGTGAAAGTGTTGTAGGTCATGTCAAGCTGCAATAGATTCAGATGTTTTGGCAATGAAGATCAAAATTTAAAATAACTTCAACAAAAGAAAGAAATGACACAAAATAAATAGGATACAATTCAGTGAAGTTAAATGACAGAAAAGGAATAATAGAAAGCACGCTGACTAGGCCTCAGGTCTTGAAAACAGGGCCTAGAATTTATGAACAAAAAAAAATAAATGCACTAACTCTACAGTTAGAAAAGGCAAAATTTTAGCCTAGTATTACAAACACAAACAACACGAAAAATAATTGACTTGTTCCATTAGTTATTGTCAAGGTGCCAGCTGGAGAGGTTTAAGAAAAAGTGGATCAGCTTGGGAAGAGCCAAAGAAGAACCACAAACAATTAAAAGGGCTGGAATACGTGCCCTCTGAAGGAAGATTGAATGTTATTTTTGCTGAAGAAAAGTAGATTAGAGAAAACTTTATAACGGCATTCAAGCACACAAAAATTTATGTCAAGGAAAAGCAGAACATCTATCTTTCTGCTCTTTCTATACTCAGGATAGAACAAGGAAAAATGACCTTGAGTTATAACCAGGAAGATTCAGATACAGGGAATGTTCTTACAGTTAGGCTAGACAAGCACTGGAATAGATATTTTAATAGGGTATGAAATCTCCATCTCAGAACGCTTATTAAAAAAGATTAACAACCTTATCTGAGCAGGATAGATGAGGGGCTAATAGAACATGGACAGTATTGGACCAGGCAATCTCTGAAGATCCCTTACATATTTTATATTCTTCTCTGTACACAAAATTTTATCAATTAGAAGTATGTGACTAAAGTCTGAAAAATAAAGCATCTCATCTCATCAAAACTTACTCAATGGAGGGACGCACGTGTTATTTGCTCACACCACCACTTACAAACTGCTTTGTAAATCCAATCACACCTGGGATCACAGAATCACAGAATGAACTAGGTCAGAGAAGACCTTTGAGACCTTGAGACCTTTGAGATCATCAAGTCCAATCTATGACCTAACACCTCTTCATCAACTAAATCATGGCACTGAGTGCCATGTCCACTCTTTTTTAAACACTTCCAGGGACAGTGACTCCATCACCTCACAGAATCACAGAATGTCTAGGTTGGAAGAGACCTTCAAGATCACCGAGTCCAACCCATGCCCTAACACCTCAACTAAACCAGGGCACTGAGTGCCACATCCAATCTCTTTTTAAACACATCCAGGGATGGTGACTCCACCACCTCCCCAGGCAGACCATTCCAGAACTTTATCACTCGTTCTGTGAAAAACATTTTCCTAATGTCCAACCTGTATTTCCCTTGATGCAGCTTGAGACTGTGTCCTCTCATTCTGCCAGTGGTTGTCTGGGAGAAGAGGCTGACCCTCACCTGGATACAACCACTTTCAGGTAGTTTTAGAGAGGGATAAACCTCTCTACATCATGTAAACACCATTCTGGGAGACTTAGTTTAATTTAATAATTTTTAACTGAGTGAAAAATCAATTCCCTCTCAGACAGTGATATATTCAAAAATATGAGGGAAAGAAAGTGACTACAATGTGGTATTTTCACTAATTTTTGGCTGTGATTTCTAAGATGTGCATTTCTTCCCCACAAAGTTAAGCTAAAAAGCCCAGTGTAACATAACTGACAAAACTGCAGAGAAAGGACATGATTTGCTTCCATCTACCTTTCTCTTTCCCTTCATCTTGTGACAAGGTTATTTTCTTTTTAAGAACAGCTTTTGATCTGATATTTCAACAAAGAAACATTCATATTTACATTTACAAGGTACTGTTTTAAGACTTGCCTAGAATAATGAAGACCTGCATTTCTCCTTGACGTGCCAGTCATATTGTCTCTTTGGTAGATAAGAGCACAGTTTGATAGACTAATGTGAAAATACACCAAACAAAATGTATCTCTGCAGGAGCCAACATGCACCCTTGTGATGAGTGGAAGACTAAATGATAGGTACTATTTATCTGTCATAAGGGCATGAGACCCTGAACAGTGGCAACTTTGGCTAGTATCCTACAGCACAGACGGGGTGTTTGTGGATGCTGTATTTAGGAAGGTTTTTGGTTTCTTTTTGGCTTTCAGAATGTCTTAACATCTCCCACTCCCTACTCCTCAAGTGCATCATTGGCACAGGGAAGTTTTAAAATGCACGACAGCTGTTTTATTGTTCAAAACACTGATCCCACAAAATCGATCAATTAGTACATTCAGTATTCTTGCATTGTTGTGGAACATCTGTCTTTCAGAGATAGGACTGGGCAAATGCTTTTTGTCAAAAGTTCTTCTCCAAATTAACTGAGAATTAGAAGTGTATTTCCAAATCTCATGAGAATTCTACATTCAGAAGAAATATAAAGTGTCTCTGTTTTGTTGCAGTCATCAGCATTTAAACCATTTTGTCTGTATGATTCTGGGGAATTTTAATGGGGCTGCCTACACTCCCTATTAAAAATATCCTGGGAAGGCATGTTCTTGCTCCACAGAGAAGACTGAAGCCTTTTAAAAATTACCAACAAAATAGTGGGGTGCCCTTGCATTTATTGTTTCACTAGGACTATGAATGTCATAACAGAAATGGGAAGGCAATGGAATTTAGGACAGCATAGGAACTCTTTCTGACCTTGAAGCCTCCAGGCCATGTACTTTGTGAACTTCAGTGTCTCTTAGACTGCAATTCAGTAATGGCATATCCTCACTTCTGCACAGGCAGTAGGCAAAGTTGATTGGGGAAAACGACCTCAAGGGTAAGATAGGGGTGAACCAAGTTTGAGACAGACAAAACACAATACATCAAAATCAGTGGTACAACAGCGGACAAAAAGGTATGAGCTGTGTCAAGCTACCCCCCTACACAGGATTCAAAATTAATTCCATACTGAAGAAACTGCAAATTCTGCTTAAGACATTAAATTTAGCATATTAATGCATTGCATATGCATTTAGCATATTAAATCTCCATGGGGTTTTCTCCTGATGCTAGAAGAATTAAGACTTCACCTTTTCCCAGGTAAGGGTGGGCGAGAAACTCCTGCTCTGAAAGAAGTATCAAGAGAAGCAAGAAAATTGCATCCCAGGTTGTCTCCCAAGAATAGGAACTGAGTTTGGAAAAGCCTCAGATCTCTCATTTGGGCTTGGATCTGCAGGCAGAACACACAAAGCTTAAGAGAGAAACTGAGTAACAATGTTCAGTGACAAGTGCTTTATTCTCGTTAACTACAGGAAATGGAGGGCTGTGGTAGAGGTGGTAGTAGCTAGAAAAGGACATCAGAAAGTCAAATGCACTTGGAAAGGAATAGTTCCATGAAGCTCTCTTGTTGCAAAGCAAGCCAGTGGCATCCTAACTACTTTAGGAAGACTGCTGCCATTAGTTCTAGGGAGATGATCCTACCCCTCTGCTCAGATCTGGTGAGACATATCTGGAGTGCTATTTCCAGTCCTAGGATTCCCAGTACAGAAGAGGCACAGGACACTACTGTGGGTTCAGTGAGTGACACAGATATAACTAAGAGATTGGAACATCTATACAATATATGCGAGAGATACAAGGAAAGGCAGAGAGAGATGGGATTGTAAAGACTGGAGAAGATTTATTCACATATATCAATGTGTAGGCCAGGGGGAATAAACAAGTTAGAGTCAGACCCTTCTCAGTGGTATCAAGGGAAAGAACAAGAAGCAAGGGGCATAAATTCAAATATAGGAAATTCCCTTGAAACATAACAAATAATTTTTTTTTACTGAGAGTCATCAAACACTGGAACAGGCTGCTCAAAGACATTTTGAAGTCTCCATTCTTGGAGACATTGAAATCCTGATTGGATATGGTTCCAGGTAACCTGCTGCACCTGATCCTGCTTTGAGCAGAGGATGGGACTAGATGAACTCCAGAGGTCTCCCAGCTTCAGCAATTTTGTGCCTCTGTGATTTGGCCTTCTTGCCCCCAGAGTAATGGAGATGTCTTATGCCTTCATTGTTGCAGAATTGTCCTTGCAGTTATGCCAACATGGTAGGTTGCCAGTATGAATTTAATCAGATTTTAATGCTGAATAATCAAAGAACACATTTGTCATTTTAAATATTAGATTATTCAGATTGTTCAAATTATGAGGAAGATTGATGAATTCAAAGGCTGAAACTCAGACCTCAGTTTAATACATGTGGATATGCAGGACAGCATGATTTTGCATTTTACAAAACAGCTAACATATCCTTACACCTTAACAAACTTAGCAACTGTAAAACTCTAAACACAACTCTGATCTAATATAAAAATCAATGAAAAATACATAGTGCTCTTCAAATATATTATACTGGGCATATTGCTGTGCTGTATTTATAAGGAAAATGGAAAAAACAGTATTAAAAATTACAGACCTTAAGAAATCAAAAAGGATTTGTATTTTTCAATAATTAAATTATCTATAAATCAGAAATGTTGAAATCTGATCTGATAGTTATTAGTGGTTTAAACGAGGCTGCAGAACCCAGAAATATGCACTGTTATACTCTGCAAGTCTTCTTCCAGCCCAGAAGACTGCTTCCAGTCTTCTTCCAAAGCTCAAACAGGAGCCGAAATCTGGCTCCTGTTTGAGCAAAGGAAGTGCATTTAATTACAGGCATCAAACCTTGGAAACTTGGTTAAAACTGACTTTTTAGATCTTCATTTTACAAAATTCTGCATCCAGCATAATTCCAAAGATTTATATGTGTTAAGAACATCACAGCCTACCTGAGATTGGACTTTGTGTCTTTAGTGATAAAATAGCATTAAATTTTAGATTACTGGTGATTAAATAAATGATTGTGCAGTATGTGTAGGTGACACACCATAAAAAGAATTATTTTATATATATTTATACATATACCTACAGATAGATGTAGATGATACATCTACATCTATAGCTTATATAGCTATAGATGCTATAGCTATAGCATCTATAGCTTATATAGATTAGCTAGATATAGATATAGATATAGATTAGATATAGATATAGATAAGCATATATAAATATAGCAGAGGGGACATTTCCTGGTGGTAGAAATTTATAATTAAAATGTAGAAGGAACATGTGTAAAAAGAATGAAAGGCTTCCTTGAAAGAGAATTCTTTAGGGGAAAATTCTTATTTCATGAAGGTTTGTAATTTCTTCTTTGATAAAATAATTCGAGTTGGATAAGATCTTTAAGATTGTTGAGTACTACCATTAACCCAGCACTGTAAGTGCACCACTAAACCATGTCCCTGAGTGACACATCAACACATCTTTTGAACTCTTCCAGGAATGGTGAATCAACCACTTCCCTGGGCAGCCTGTTCCAATACCTGACAACCCTTTTCTTGAAGGTGTTTTTCGTAATATCCAGCCTAAACCTTCTCTGGTACAGTTTGAAGTCATTTTCTCTTGAAATTTCTCTTCCTGTTGCTTGTCACTCGTAAGGTGAGGCTGACTCACGCCTCTCTACAACCTCCTTTCAGGCAGATGTAGAGAGCAGTGAAGTCTCCCTTCAGCTTTGTTTTCTCCAGACCAACCCCAGTTCCCTCAGTCACTTCCCTCAGACCCTTCACCAGCTCCACTGCCATTCTCTGGACACTCTCCAGCACCTCAATGACTTCCCTTTGAGGGAAAGGTCCAGAACTGGACTCAGCACTTGAGGAGTACCCTCACCAGTGCCAAGCACAATGACAGCTCCGGTCCTGCTGGCCGCACTGTTGCTGATCCAGCCTGTCCTGCTGATCCCTCTGCAGAGCCTTCCTTCCCCCCAGCAGGTCACCCCTCACAGCTAACTCGGTGTCACCTGCAAACTGACGGAGGGTGTATGTGAGCTCCTCGTGCAGATCATGGATAAAGATGTTGAACAGGACTGGACCCAGCAGTGAGCCCTGGGGAACACCTCTGAGGATTGGCCACAGCATTTGTCACCACTCCCTGTGCCTGGCCATCCACCCAGTTTTTACCCAGCAACCACATCCCAGTCCAAGCCATGACCAGCTGGTTTCTCTAGGAGAATGCTCTGGGAAGTGGTGTCCAAAGGTTATGAAGGTATAGAAATCTAGTGTACCAGCAGACAGGAGAGGAAACCAGTCATTTAATTTGTGAGTTTTACAGATCAGATTTATGTAACAAAAGAGAATAGAATCCAATTGCTTAAAAGGTAATTTCTCAAATTGACTTCTCAAATTATTAGCAAATGGAAATTGACAGAAAATTTTGTGCTTTTGCTTTGTATATTTAGTCAGTGTATATAGAAGGCCATGCTAAATTACTAATATTTAGGAGTTAGACCTTTTAAAGTCCTCCTTCATTAATGTAACATGATTGGGAAAATCAAGAAATGGGCTGGTTTTTTGCTTTTGATTTAATATCAAAATAAATACAGGGGAGAAGCCTCTGAACAAGAAAGCAATGAGACAACAGATAGATGAATCATTGCAGAGCCTCTGATAAAAATACACTGACCTCACTCCGACATTCAATCAAAAACCCAGTCTTTTGTTGTTTGTATGAAGTTTTCTTCAAAATATGGCAATTAAAAAAATAAACAACAGATTGAATGTTATGTGGGGTTCTTAGTATCTCAGTTCAACTGATTTGTTGTCTTATCTGTCTGCATATAAACTTACAGAAAATTATTTACAGAATTTTTTTGAGTGTATGCAACATATTTAGAAATTATTTTGAATAGCATTTGAGTCCTACTGTGCTACTAAGATCAACTAGGAAATCTATTTACCTATCAATTCTAGAATTTGATATCTATTTTTAAAATGGAGAAATACATTTTAAGGAGTCATGCTTTGAATTTTAAGCCCATCACAATAAACCTTAAGTTCAAACCCGCATTTCTGTGCCTCTGGATAGCTTATAAAAAATACACTCAAATTGAGGAGGTGCCTAAAGCTAGTGAAGAAGAAACTTACTGAAATGAAAGGGGTTTAAAACCCACCCCTCTTAGAATTTTGACAATTGAGCCAGAAATAATTTTTGATCTGTCTACATTGCAACTAGTGAATTCTGTTTTCCTCAACAAGGAAGACAGTTGGTGCTGAGGATCTGAGATTCACACTATAAATGTTTCAGAGGGTTTTTCCTAGGAAAAACCCTCTGAAATGGAATAGAATGGCTTAATCCCTTCACCTGCTAAGGAACCACAGTCTAGACTCTTTGAAGAGTTGTTGAAGAGCTGCATGGATGGTGGTGGTGATAAAGGGCATGGTTTCTGTATCTTAGATGACAGGAGGCAGTAGGCTACATCATCATGCTCCTCTGATCATCTCATCTGCTCTTTTGCTCTCTGATGCAAAAGATATGAGTTATTTTGCCACAGTGGCCCTGCTTTACTGTGGGTAAACAAAATACTTCTCTAAGAAAATATCCTGGCAAAAAAGAAGCTCAGAATTGTAAACTTTCATTCTGAAGAGGGCAAAAGCTCCTAATTCCTTGGTGAGTAAATGGAGTTCCTCAGTCCCAACTGAAGAGAAAACATCAGGAAATTGATTATTATCTATTATTTCCAGAGAAGCTGGATGCTGTGAACACATATTAAGGAATATTCACTGCATGCTATATGAATTCTTTCTGTATATACAAGCTTTCATTCACTGTTTTTTCAGATGGGTCTGCACAGAAAGGTGGCACTGAGTGTCTAAGATTGAAAAAACTAGCAGCATGCCCCAGCTTGAACAAACTGCATACTTACACAGCTAAAGTGGCAGAGGCTCCTGGTAAGTTCAGCTACTGTCAGGTTTGGGTACTCTAAGCAACAGTTTGGACTTTAATTTTGACTGTAGACACAGGAACTTAAAGGATGATTCTGAAAATGGTTTGTAATTTAAATGTATAATTATCCCTTGTGAGAATGAATGACTAGTACAAAAAAACCCCAAAACATTAATTTATAACAAGCAATTGTCTTTCCTTGATATTAGAACTTTTATTGACAAATACAGCGGGGAGGTAAAATTGATTTTTTCAGTAATATTTTTTACCAGCAACATATGCAGTCAAGTATAGCTTCTGTAGGTCAACCATCAGTTCGCCTTAAACCTGTGAATTAACCCCTGAAATATCATCAGAAGTGTGAATTATTTCAAGACTCCAGGACTGACTGAGAGCAAATACTGCAGAATCAACAGTATGCTGAATATGAACTCATAACCACACCAGAACATCTGCTTTAAAAAAAAAATCAAATAGAAAATGTATTTTTATTTAGATTTTGAAGGGCAACTTTCATGCTGCCAGACTGTATTTTAGGAAACTTCTTGAGGAGATTAGTCACATTAATTTTCCCACCTAGTGAAGATGGAGATTCCTTCTGAGACTGAGTCAGGTATGTGTAAGTGGGAAGAACTGAGATTACCCCCATATTGTGTCTCTGCTGATTAGAGTGAAGCATACACAAGTATGCTTCAGTTTCCTAATCCTGCTTCCCTCAGGAAGAGGTTTCTCAGGAGAGAAACCAGGCCATGGAGACTGACAGATATGGAAGTATCTGCTGATGAAGGTTCTAGCTAGGGTTATGTGAGGATGCACTCTTTATAATCAGTCAAAACAGACCTTTCCTGAACCCAGATTGGGTCCCTGCTGCTCTTTGTGTTTTTTGATATCTCAAACACTTGTCTGATGGAGCCCTGCAGCTGATTATCCCAATTTATCCTATCTTTTTATTACATACTGTAGTTGCTAGCTCTGCATGATCTCACTCTTTGTTCCACATGGGTGAGGGCAAGGTCTGAGTGCTGCCTGCTGGGGTTCTGGTGTGGGTGACACACACTGTGGTTCAGCAGGGGCAGCTGAAGCAGGACCATGGCTCACAGCTCACATGCCTGGTGCCAGTTTGGGGGTGGGGGAGCAGGTGTCTGTATCACTCTCAAGATGGGTGTGCATGGAGTGTGCGTCTGTCATTCTACAGCAAACTCCAAGCTGGACTCAGCAGCAGTAGGATGCCCCATGTTGGAGCAAGAACATCAGGCAGGTGGAGTCCGTGGGGACAGGGGGCTGTGGGGTGCCTGTGCAATGACAATGTGAGTCTGTATGTCATTTTGCAGCAAGCCCTGAGCTAGACCAGCTGGCAAATCGAGGACCCAAGGTAAGCAGGTTTGGAGTCCCGGCAGGGCCATCAAATGGACAGAAGGGAATCTGTGACTGTGTGTGTGCCAGTGAGCCTGGACACTGCTGTGTGTGTGCCCACACAGGAGACCTGCTGCCTCTGCCAGCCCCAGGGGAGGAGGGCATGGTGCTCTCTGGGCTTCTCTGATGTCATGTGAGCACAGCATCTTTGTGCAGCCAGCCATGTCCTTGTCCTGTGAGTGTCCTGTGTGTCTGGGACAAGTGTTCAGCCTCCCTAGGGGATGAACCTGAAAAGGAAAAGGGACAGCCATATCTCACAGCCTGGGCAGAAACCCTGGGTCTCTGGGGCACCAGGTTGGGCTCCAGAGGTCAGGTGGGAGAAAGTCTTGGGACAGACCTGCTGGAGGTGGGAGCTGCCACTAACAACTCTTAGCAATAACCACAGTCAATTTTATAATACAAATTTTTGGTCTTTAAATCTTCTGTTAGTCTATGAGAAATAATTACCCTCTTTTTGGAAGTTATTTGAGGAAAAAAATCAATATTAAGGTACTCTTTAACTTATGTGTATCCAAAATGACTTTTGGAAAAGGTCTTTAACATTTCCAAGAAACATTAGTTCACATAATTTTTATATTTAGGAATAATTATACAGTTCCTCATACGTAAGAAAAAGGAAAAGTAATTATTTCTACAATAGATCTAATTACAGAAAGGTTTTATGGAAAATGGAAATGTCAACTTTCAATTAAGTTCATGTTGGACTCAAATTCCAAAACGCTTGTTTAATCAAAAATAAATATTCCCTCAATATAGTGTGTACTGAATAGTTATAGTAAGAAATTATCACCAAACCAGAATAGGAAAAGGTAAGTTCCTACATTTTATGAGATTCATTCACTGTTTAATTGTTTCTGGTTTCATTAATATATTCGTGCAAGGAATCCTTACATAGATTAAATGATCATACAGAAACATACTTTTTACTCTTTCTCATTCACTTCTACTTTAATATTAGAGAAATATTTTCCAGTCATCCAGATGCAATACACCAGGAAAAAACTCCTAACAGGTGTCATGATAACTACCTTTCCTAGTGTCCTGAGCCACCTTATGCTACGGTATTTAAAGAATGGAGGAGAAAGTCCTATGTTCATTCTATTAAACATTGATCCTCTCATTTAGGAACACTAGACTTTCTGTACAATCATGTAAACCTCAATTAAAATCCAGGTGAGAGGAGATGTACAGAATACAGCAATCACCTCCAGCTTGCATTCTTTTCAGAGTGCAGCCCACTGATGTGGGATGAACTGTGGGACCAAGTCTTCAACTGTTGATCTTGAAATAAATATATTAACATTGTCTTCTTTTCTGTTACTTGTTTCTTAATTAAATTCTTAATAAAAATCTTAATTTATTACTAATTACAGATGCACAGGTGAAGAGTACATCTTTTTGGTATGCAAGGGCTGGCACATGAAAAGTAAATCAGGGGAGTGTGACTGATGGTTGGGTTCTTCAGCATAGCTCTTTAACACTTCAGGATGGGGTGCAAAGCACCACAGTCTTGGAGGCATATAAGACATTGTTCAACTGAGAACAGCAGGTAGGAATATTAACACTTTTGACAATGATTACTGAATTTTAGATGCCTATTTGCAGAGTGATAAAATGAATGGGCAGCAAAACTTCAGTTTAAAAGTTCTGTAACTGTCAATTTTTTAGCACTCTAGAAAATGAGTCTGTAGGCATATGAAACTGGGGAGCTGAATCTGAGAAGGATTACTGACTGCATCAGTCTCCACTGGTAAGGCTGGCCTTTGATTCTCCCAGGTCCTTAAGATCAGTGGGAAAATCTGGAGCAAGGAGGACTTTTCCTTGGAGGAGGAGGACCAGGTTAGGGAATATTTTTAAACAAACTGGACATCCATGAGTCTAACGTGTCTCATGTGATACAACAATGATTACTTGGAAGTTGGCCAATGTTCCTACCTTTGAAAAGGACAAGAAAGATCTGGAGAACTACATGCCAGGCAGCTTCACCTCAATTCCTGGGAATAAGACAGAGCAGACATTTTCAAACTTATGTATTACAAGAAGCTGGTTAAATCTAGTCAGCATGGATTTACAAAGGAGGAATCCGTCCTGATAGCCTTCTGCAATGAAATGTCCAGTTTAGTAACTGGGGAAAGACCAGTGGTTGTTGTTCATCTTGTTTTCAAGAAGATATCACACGCTTCCATAATATCCTTCTCAACAAACTGATGAAGTTTGGATTAGGTAATGAAAATGAACTGTTTGGCTCAAAGTGGTTTGATCAGCAACATGACGTCCAGCTCAAGGCCACCACTTGTGGTGTTCTGCAGGGGTCAGTGTGAGAGCCAGTACTGGTCAAAACTGTCATTAATTACCTGGATGATGTGACACAATGGTGCCTCATCAAGCCAGATCTGCTGAGGTCAAATCTAAAGTATTGTGTTAGTCCTGGGCTCTCCAGTACAAGAAAGANGGAGAATATAAAGAAGAGGGAGTCAGGCTTTTTTCACTGGTATTCAGTAAAAGGAGAACAAAGAACGAGCACAAATGGAAATACAGGAAATTCCATTTAAACATGAAAAAAAAGTTTATTACTGCAAGGATGGTGCCCTGGAACAGGTTGCCTAGAGACATAACTCAAAACCTCCAACATTTTTTCTGGAAAATGCTGGCAGGGGACTGGGCCAGTGAAAGCAGGTCAGGGACCTGACCACTTTAACTGTCCTTGGCAAGTAGGGAAGTATTGTTCCAGCAAGAAAGGATGAAAACAAGTTTGTTTGCCTTATTTTGAACTTATTTTGTATACTTGAATGCTGAATCAAAAGACTCAGCTGTAAAGGCAAATATAACCTGAAGCTGTTACTNTGGTCATAATGGAACAGGTCCAGTTCAGGACCATGAATATGGTTAAGAGACAGGAATATCTAATATACAAAGAGTAGCTCAAAGAGATGGGATTGTTTAGAGAAGAAAGGGCTAAAGAAGAGGAATCTCGTCAATATGATGAGATTCACACACATATATATGTGTGTNCATAACTCAAAACCTCCAACATTTTTTCTGGAAAATGCTGGCAGGGGACTGGGCCAGTGAAAGCAGGTCAGGGACCTGACCACTTTAACTGTCCTTGGCAAGTAGGGAAGTATTGTTCCAGCAAGAAAGGATGAAAACAAGTTTGTTTGCCTTATTTTGAACTTATTTTGTATACTTGAATGCTGAATCAAAAGACTCAGCTGTAAAGGCAAATATAACCTGAAGCTGTTACTCTACAAATCAGGTTAAGTTCACAGAGAATGGTAAAATAAAAATAAAAATGAAACAAAACCCAACGAACAACTCCAAAATTTTCTCTAAAGGTTTGTTGAGTACTCTGGTCAACTGAGATGCCATTTTTCTTTATGAATAGCATTAAAACATATGACTGTCATAGCACTTAAAATTATGTCGGCCTTGTGAGCAAGCACTGATGGCAATTCCATTTCTGTTGACTAGAAATTGATCAGTGCAGAAATGGTTGTTCTTTCTTCACCAAGCTAATTTGCAGAGATTTAACAACAGAACATTATGTACTTTTTGCCATTCCTTTTCTCTTCCCATCTGATGACATTGGCTCAAAACCACAGCGAAACTGATTTTCTGTCAGCTCCTGCTGTACACATCAGCTATCAAATATAGTAAGATAGCCATGAAAATATAAAAGTAAATATAAAAACAATACATGACAACAGAATATTTTTTAAAATTGTGTATTGGCCTTCATCCATAAAGAAAAGAAGTATCACTGCTGGAGTTGCTAATATTTGGCCAGTAGATCACACAGGTAAAATGATAAAAGCACTGGTTATAACCATAGACAAAATTAGAGTATTTGGTGGAGACAATTATATTCGATATCATGAACATCTGCTACATTCAGAAGGATACTGGAAATCTAATATTATTTTTTCTATTACTTTTATCATGTCAAAAATGTATCAGGAGTTAATTTCTCTCAGATTACTGAACTTCACCCTGGATGTCTCTTGATAGCTTTCTTTGGAGTAGAGGCAGGTTATCTGCACTGTTTGCTTTCTTTTTAGTCTGCACCAACTCAATCTTGATGGAAAGGAGCACATTGATTGTCAGCTACAGCTGTTCAAGGCACCAAAAGAAAAAAAAAAAAAGAAAGCATAATTTGGTGGTTCTTTGAGATACTGGCATCTAGGTCCATCATACAGGGGCCAAAATCCTTCACTGAGATGACCAAACAACATATACTAATCTTTCCCTCTGAATTACCCAGAGTACAGACTGGACTTAGCCCCAGAGGCACAAAAGAAGTTGAGGAAAAAAAGGAGAGAAATCAAAGGAGAATCATAATAGCATAGACATTTGGGGATAAAAGCAAGAAGACAAAGCTTGCTAAAGGATAAGAAAGGGATCCACCAGTGTGCTAATAATAAGAGGACATTCTGGTAAAATACGGTACCATTTTTGGATGGTACTCAATAGTTTTCCTTGGGTCTCAGTCTTCACAGTAAAAATTGGCTTTCAGTCATTCTCATGTACAGTCTGAGAACACAGAATCATAGAATTACAGAATAGTTTGGGTTGGAAGGGACATTTTAAGGTTGTTTGGTCCAGGCCCTATGCAATGGCCAGGGACATCTTCAACTACTACATCTTCAACTACTCAGAGCCCCATAAAACCTGTCTCAAATCTTTGCAGGGGTAGGAGATCTACCAGATTTCTGGGAAACCTGTTCCTGTGTTTCACCACCCTCATTGTAAAAAAATTCTTCCTTATATCTAGTCTAAATCTACCCTTTTTTAAGTATAAAAGCATTTCCCCTTGTCCTGTTGCAACAGACTCTCCTAAAATCTCTTTCCCCATCTTTCTTATAAGTACCCTCTCATTACTGGAAGGCCACAATAAGGTCTTCCTAGAGATCCTCTTCTTCAGGCTGAACATCCCCAAATCTCTCAGCCTGTCTTCATACAAGAGGTATTCCAGCCCTGCTGATCATTTTCATGGTCTCCTCTGGAACTGCTTCAATAAGAACTTGTCTTTCTGCACTGGGGACCCCAGATCTGGATGCAGCATGCAGGTGGGGTCTCACCAGAGCAGGGTAGAGTACAGTGAGTAAAGCAGAGGGGTAGAATCCCCTTCCTTGCCCTGCTGGCCACACTGCATTTGATGCAGTCTAGGATGCAGCTGGTCTTCGGGGCTGTGAATGTACATTGCCAGCTCATGTCATCCATCAGCACCCCAAAGTCCTTCTCAGCAGGGCTGCTCTCAATCCCTTCATCCTCCAACCTTTACTGATACCAGGGGTTACCTCAACCTGGGTGTGGCACCTTGCACGTGGCCTTGTTGAACCTCATGATTTTCACAAGGACCCACTTTTCAAGTTTATCCAGGTCCCCCTGGTGTGTCAACTGCACCACTCAGCTTGGTGTCTCTGCAAATTTGCTGAGGTAGAGAACAACTTGAAGTGGGGAATCAACAGGTTAGGGGCTACTTAGAGAAGCTGATAGTAGTGACATACATGGAACTGTAAGAGATTAGTTCAAGGGTGTTAAAATGGCACATTGTTATGGGGAGGTTGACTATCACATGCAGAAAGTAGATGACAGCTGGAGAAATCCTCTGCCAGGTGGAAAAAGTTTAAAGTTTTGTTTAACTTCATGAGAAGAATCACCTCGTGACCAGCCTGACCTCAGTCGCTGGAAAGGTCTTAGAGCACATTTCCTTGAAATCCATTTCCAGTTTATTGGGAGACAAGAAGATAATAAGGAACAAGCAGCCTGCAAACCCTGCTTAATCAACATGATTGTGAGTAGGTTACCAGGTGATGATAAATAAAGGGTGAAGGGCTGAACTGGAGGGCTTTAATCCAGAGGAGATTAGAGAAGTTTGAGAACTGAGCTAAGAGAAGCCTCACAAAGTTCAACAAAAAGAAGTGCAAAATTCTGCTCCTGGAGAAAAATAATCCCTTAATAATAATAGGTGGGGAAATTGCTGAATGTATAGCAGCCTGCTGTATATACAGTGTATGTGACATTGTAAATCATTCCACATATATGTTACAGTCATACTACAGACATCCTAAGATTAAAATGAGTCTTTCATCTCTCTTCATAAGGTATAGAAGATAACTGGTTATGGCTTTGGTAATCTTGATGTGAAAGACACTTATGTGATATCTTGCATTTTTTACTTCTTGTGAACTTTTCATGTCATTGGACTGGTCAATTATATTTGAATTAGCTTCAAAAAGTTTCGTTCTTACCAAATTAGTCATCACTTCTAACTTTGCATTTAATATCCCCATTAAAAATGGGAAAAATACTTTAATTTACATATTGAAACATGCCTCTAAACTTGCGAAATAAAAGTTTTGCAATTCCAAGGCTAACATAGGCATACTATTTATTAAAAGTCCCCATCTTCTGAAAAGGAGGTTTGGACTAGACTAAATCCCAGATTTTGGGAAGCGCTTGTGGGGGGTATTATTGGTTGAGGCTGCCAGGTAAGGTTATAACAACTAAATAGTATAGGCAGTTGAGTTTCCATCCTGTTCCTTTTACCAGGCTGCTTAATTTACTAATGTGGAGGTAGAAAAAGGTCTTGAAGTAAATACCAGTAGGTAAAATGGCAAAATAAAGTGTTTAAAACTATTTTTAGAAAGGAAAATCTGTAGCCCAATGCAATATCTGAAGTGTAAAAGACTTTATATTTACATATAGAAAAAATTATTTATTTGTGTTTTATGAACAATAAAAGTGTTTTGGCACAATAATACAGTTTCAGATCATGGCATCATGTGTCCCAGACAAATTAGACCTAATAGCCTTAAAGAAAGGAGCCAGAAAGCTCTGTGAACATCATATAGTTTAATGAATTATATATTAGGAGTTAATACTTTAATATGGAAAAAACCCTCTGGAAGACATGTGCTCATATATTCCCAGTATTTAGATATGATAAAAAGGGTGAAATGTAACATCACTTCTAAGCAATATAATAGTTAATTCAGGGCCAGCAACAGTGACTTTGTATGTGACTGACCAACACTGAGTGACTGACTATATACTCATACTTCAACCCTTGCAAGGTGTTCAAAGCAGTCTTAAAAGGGGGCAGATTCAGAAGAAAAAAAGGAGCCTTGTGATGCAAAACTTGAAAAGCACACTCTGTTCAGCCAGTCAGAGAGAAGCTATGGAGGTTACTTGTCCATAACAATTAATGTGTGCTTGTAATTTCCATTGTAGTACATAGAGAAATATTTCAGACCTACAGAAAAGAGCATGAGATAGCACAGTTGCTAGAAGTTGAAGTCAGGCCACTTCCCTGAGGATGAAAATTAAATGTTGGAGCAGTTCATAAGAAGAGGTGGGGGAATGTTAAGCTCTTGCAGAGTTATTGAATTTCATTTTAAAAGCCAGCCATTGATCTATCTCCTGGGAGCTATCCCATAGTCAGTGTTCAGAGCAAGCCTGCACAGATCACCATGTGGTCCCATGGCACCATCTGAGTTTCTCTGTGCTGAGCTGCCCTGGTATAATGCCATGGCACATCAGACTGGCTCAGGGTCCTCAATGCATGTCCTGTCATGCCCTAGGCCCAGATCTTGGCTGTGAGCCCAGTATGGACCAGGGTCTCTGGAGCTACCAGAGGAAGCTGAGTCCCACCCTGAGGCTCTATGCACTGCTAGTGTCAGCCCTGCAGGGGGGGATAACTCCAGCCTGTTTCAAACTCTTCATTTGGAACCAATGTAGGCTTGTTTTGAATTTTGTCCTATCACTGTCATTTACATAAGTCTTTGGACAAAAGGACCTCTCAGACTGAGAACCTCACCTGTATCTCCCACTGCATACATGATCAAAACATAGCTGCTCAAGCTGTATGTTAAAAGCAAGTGACCCCTTCTACCCCATACTGATAAAATGCTTTTGCAGAGTCTTTACAACTGCCTGTTGGAAAGCAGCTGCAAATACTCCTGTGGCTGTAAAAGGAGAATTAAACCTAACACTTCAGTGACTATTAGGAAGAGTAGAAGCAATAAAAATGAATAATTAGCAATAATTTAAAGAGCTTGTTGTTATGAAATGTAATTCCCAGATCCTGTTCTCTTTCCTCTCTTCTGAGGTATTAAATATTTTCTGGCTGTCCATGCCTAAGCTTCCCACCAGCTCCCAGCACATTCTGGCTGTGCTGGGACATAATTGACACCATTAACAATCTGTTAGTTGAGCTTCCTGGCAAATGGTTTTGGCAAACCTAGGGGTTGATAACATGGATTGACTGATATTGCATGCACTGAGGGCCAGTCGACACACATAGTTCAGTCCTTATCTCCACAAACCCAGGAGGTGCACACATTTGAACTACACTGAATGGATCTACAGCGTGCACTGATTCCTGAGCTGGGGCTGGGATGTTGCTGTTATGCCCAGCCATGCCCGGGCAAATGCTGAGAAATGAATGGTGAGGAAAACACTGCTTGGGTCTGTCCTTTAGCCTGTTTAAAGAAATAAATGCACTTACAGCTGTAGGCAGGTGTCTCAGCAGCACTACACTAAGAGCATCAACACAGCTCTACTAAATTACAGTGCTATGAAAACACCCAGTGTGACTTTGGACTGGAATTCTCTGGTTTCAAGAGAGGACCAAAACGTAAAATGTTATTCTGGATAGCAGCCTTATTATGAGGGAAATACGTGGTGTGAACATAATGTTAGTGCTACCCAGCTGTTCCTTTTGCCTTCATCTTGCATTCTGTAAGTGCTTATATAGTAATATAACACCATAAAATACATGAGAAATAGCTTAAGAGCCTGACTGGTAAAAGAATATGCCAATACACCAATTTTTGATAGTAGACGAAGTCAAGAAACAAGAAAAAGAAACAGAAGACTAAGCTGAGATTTCATGAGAATAGAGGGCATGCTGCCTTATCCAAACCAAGAAGTGAAATATTATTTTGGTTTAGGTGCCTTATAAGAAAATAATTTCTGGGATACTGAAAATCGGGGATGTCCAAACAATTGCACGTCTAAAGAAGTAGAAAAAGGGTAAAGGATTCAGCCATAACAACGTGTAAGCAAACTCTGAACGAAGAAATGTGAGCCCATTTCCTATGGTTCAGAAATCACAAAATGAAAGCAGAACATATTAACATGTCTCTGCAGTTATTTCTGTCTAGCATCCCTAAAGACTAATCAGTCTATGAATACTTCACATGCTCATCCCAGACAAAGACATACTTCATCAACTATGAAAATCAACTTGAGATGGTGGGGTGCTCTAACACCAGCTGGAAATTAGACTCCAAATAAGCCACGCCCCTTCCCCCTTGCCCCTTCCGATAAGAGAAGGACAAAGCTGAGACTATGGGTTGAGGTAGCAATTTCCTGAGAGCCGACAGCCTTAGAATAAGGAACACACAATAACAGCAGCAATATAAATAACAAAAGTACAAAAAAAGAGAAGGTGCTTTACTCACAAAAGCTGTTTGCCCCCTTGACTTAGTTCTGTGTGGCTGCCGGGACAAAGGCAGGATGGTGGATGCAGGATGGTTGAGTCCAGGACAAAGACAAGATGGCAGGTGCTCCCCACAGATGGTTTTCCTGACCCTGAGCCCAAGACAGTGAAAAACTATGATTGACAAACCCCCAAAATCTGGACTGTCTGTGCTGTGGCACCTGTTTTCCAGACTGCTGGGCTCCACTGGTTCAATCCCACATGATGCCATTGCTTCGCGCTGCTCCGCCCCACTCCACTTGGCTCTGTGCAGCTCCTTCCAGCTGGGCTGGGATCAGGCTCACATCTGCTGCTCTGTCACTCATGGATACTTCCCACACCAGAACCACTTTTCATCACCGCTCCTTGGAGCTGTGTCTTGGAGGAATGGAAAGGGTACAGGCAGTGACAGAGGACAATGTCTGCAGGGCTGACCCCGACAACCTCCCTGATGGAGAGAGAGAGGCAAAACGTCACACTTATAATGGTACATTAATAATTTCTTCCCCCTAAAACCGTGCTCCCAGTGATGATGTGCCACATGGTGCTAAGCCATGCCCCCTCTCTGCACTCGGAACAGGTGAGTATCTATGCAGGGATTCAATCTAAGATGAAGATATTTAAATTAATAAGTGCCTGTAGGCACATCAAGTGTCTCATTCGTTGTTAGAGTCCATGGAGGTAGAGTTGTAGAGAAAGCAGCCCATCCTTCAGCAGTAACCTACAATGAAATTCAGTTGCCTAGATATTGATGTCAAGTATTTTCTCAGTTGGTGTATGGCACAATACCTGGTTTCCAGTTTTCAGAGGGATGCATGTCTCATGTAATCTGTGCCTCAGTAGGTGCAATGCACTTCCCAGTGTGTCTGAACTGGCACTAAGGGACTACATAGAGGCAGCTGAATCCTGCCCATAATACTGGTTCAACTAACTCACTCCACTTGCTGCAAAGAAAACTTCAACACATACAGTGTACCTAAAAACTCAAATTGGAATCTTGAACAAATTCTGCCTCCAAAATCTGTTACAGAAACTCTGTATGTGATAAAAAGCCTCTGCTGTAACAGACTCTGATATTAGCTGACATGGGTAGATGAATTATGAAATTATATTACTTCAGCTGAAAGATTAAGACTAACTGAGATGCAATTGCATAAATAGTCTTATTTGGGATATATCTCATGTTTTCTTTTAGTTGTTAGAGGCTTCAGAAGCTTTTAGATCAAATAGAGTTGACAGAGTAGAACAAAGAAGGATAACATTTGAGAGGTCTCAGGAATCTATAGACTTATCTTCTGCAGGTCGACTGAGGTCTGACCAGGTTGCTCATTCCCTTATCTCATCCAGGTCTTAAAAACCTCCAGGGACAGAGCCTGCTCGATCTTTTTGGACAATCTGTTCCAAATGAAATAGAACTCCAAGCAGAACTCATATACTTTGTGTGCACCACTGAGAATGTTATTCAGAGCTTAATTTTCAGAAACATGTAGGCATTGCATGCAGTCCTGAGGAGGCTGAGAATGAGAAAGAAAAGGATTTAATTAGACATCCACAGAAACTTTCAAATTATGAGCAGCTTTGCAATAAGTATCATTAGTAAGATCACTCTGGATACTATATTCCTGTTTCACGACAAGAGATGAGAACAGCCTCACAACAGATCACGATATGTCCAGTGATCTGTACATGACACCAGACTCCACCTTTGCTCCATAGTTAGGACTGCATGGTGCCCATCCAGCTGCTCTCAAGAAATTTGGTTGCAGATACAGAAAATTACCGAAGATTGAGAAAAAGGAACCTAAACCCAGAAAGGGGAAATTAACCCAAAAGATCTTACCAGCAATATTTAATCCAGACTGAATCTTGGACCCTCTGGAACTGCCTGATACAATCCATTTAGCAAAGAAGGCACTATGCCGCAATTGGGGAAATAAGGGTTTACAGTGATGTCCTCTTTAATCATCTACAGGTGTATTAGATCTTTCCTATTTACAGTGGGTTTCATTAGAGATGTTTGAGATCTGTTTTCAACAAGGACAGTGACACTTAATCACTACCAAAGGTTTCTGTGAGACAAACAGGTAGTTCTTATCTCATGATATACCTGTCATGTTTAAATTTTCTCATTTACAAAGTCAGAGAAGTATATGCAAAAAAAGCCCCCAGTACCAAGAAATTATATTCACATGTGTCAAAATAGTTTAGGCAGTTAATGAATTGTGAAGATGAATTCATGACCAAATAACCAGGAACTTTAGAAGTAATTTAGTCAATTTGAGAAACAAATTGGATTTGGCATTTTACACAATTGTGTAATGGAATGTTTAATTAAAAATTGAGCAACTTGTCCAACCCTTGTATTTCCTGGTTCTGATTTAGCTAGGTTTGTTATATAACCTTTCCTTTATGAGAGCAAATTACATTTTGTCTGTGACCTATGGAAACTTTTCCCACATCAGCTGTGGAGACAGAAGCAAGGTCACCAGCCCTTATCCTTTTTCAATGGCCAAATGTCAAATGAGCATAGAAAACATAAAAACCTCAAGGTCACAATCCTTTCTCCTCTGCTACAACTCCTTAAAAAATAAAGGAATATTTTATTTGAAAAAATTGGGGAAATTTTTGTGCTGAGCATGAAAATTGTCAGCATTCAGAAGAAATACATTTCTTCTTAGCCCCTTAAAATCACACTCAAGACTCTCAATTCATTAAATCTGATCTTATGACTTACAAAGTAAGCTACAACTATTGAGATCAATGTGGAATCAGCAGCTATTAGTTCTTAGAACAGTAATTATTGTTCATACTAGAATTTCCAAAAGGAAGAATATTGTTGCTGTTTACCATTTGGGATCAGTGGATTTTAAGTTAATGTTCAAATGAAGTGATGCAGTACTTTGTTTCAGGCAATACTGATTCAGTACACTGGAGTTTCTTTAAAGCTGTCAATCTTCAGAGCACAGAAAACACACCTCTAATTGAGACACAAGCAAGCATTGATTTTGGACATTACTTCTTGATTTCACAGCTTGTTAGCAGAAGTAAATGATGAAGAGCAAAGAGAGAAAAGGGGGATAAGAGCTAGGGATAATAAATAGCATCTTTTAAAATTAAGTTTACTATTATTATATGAAAACAGCAGCTGGCATATACAACCAGCCCACAGAAAGAATGAATATGGAATGGGAAGCTCATCATCCATTCTCAGCTACCAGCTGGGGCAGAGATGTGTTGCAACTTGCTTTCTGTCACTTTAAGTCTTCTGGCATTTTAAATGTTTGTGTACCCCTACAACTCCAGCATCCTTATAGATGCTGTACCTACTTTTGTTACTTTCAGGCTGCATTTTAGTGCACCCAGACCAGGCCTTAGGACCCAAGAGATGACTGGGAAGAAGGATTAGGTGAAACAACCTGACTCATATGAGAGATTAAAACACAAACAAATAAGGAATCGCTCACCATGTCTTCCAACAAAAGAATAAGGGCTATTAAATAAACCCAGAGGGTGGCTGGTCATTCCAAAAAAGAAGGCAGTTCTTCTCAGTGCAGGTGTAAGCTGTGTTCATTAAATACATATCTATCTCTTCATCAAGAGATTTTTGACCTTTAGGGTGGAGAACATCTGAAGACTATCCTGATGTCCAGTAATCTGTGCATGTCCCAATGGCCATTGGTGATTACATGATGCAGAATCAGATGGACTGGTATAGTCATCCTTTCTACTCTCCCTGTCTGTATTTCCCTCATGTTAAAAATTGCCAACAGCTTTCTGATTCCTTCTTTAATGCTCAGATGGGTGATCCCTAATAAGAAGCAGAAGATGAAAAGCAAATACACCTCCTGATTCTAATTTTCCACTGTAGCTGCCATTAGGAGACTCAATGTGGCCCAGTATTTTTCCCTTAAGAATAAGCAAAAGAAAATGAACACTTGGAGCAGATACATTCTCCTGGAAGCAGAGAACTTCAGGGCTTGAGTTAATACTGACCAACACTGAAATGTTCACTGAATTCAGCTGATGTTTCCTGTGGAAAATATCCTGGGACCTTGTATGGGAGTGAAAACAGAGATCATGGAAACCATGACTGCATGCAACTAAGTGAAAATCATTGAATTTCAAGAATGTTTAGCTATTTAAACATCTACATAGCACTCTCAAATAACATTCAACTATCATGCATTTTTACTTGGAATGAAATCTTCAAATATTTTGCTGAATATTTTCAGTAAAGATTTCCCAGTCATACCATGGAGAAGCTAAACCTTAGCAGACACTCCATCAAACAACAATTGAAATTTATCTTGTAAACTCAATCAAATCTAACAAACGCAGAAAATCCCAGGTGGGAAAATATATAGTTATGCAAGTGTTCCAAAATAAGATGCTTTTGCACAAAATGTAAAGATATAATTACGGTTTCAAAAGTACAGTACCCCACAGAAGAAATCTTTATACTTGGTAATTATGTTCCAGCAAAGTGGATCATTTTCAGCATATGGGTAGTTACACGTGAGATCCTACTGCATTAATTTAAAGGTCATGGCTTCAGTGGAGAAATGATTTCTCAGCATGTGTCCTCTGCCCTTGACTTTATTACAGTTTGCTCATTCCTAGCATCTCTGTTTATCAGTTTGGTATCCTTGCTGGCTACATCATGCATTTTTACAGCAAACAGTAGAAGTGAAAGGATAATTCTTCAGAAATGAAAGTCTGAAAGTTTGAAAGATTTATTGACTAAAGAAAAAAATAAATTAAAGAGTATCTGGCTCCTTACTATTTAAATGTGTCTGCACATATTTAGCTATAGGTTGAATCTGGCTAGAATATTTAATTTGGCCTTGACTAATTTTTTGTAACTGTCTCCTTCACAGAAACACATAAGAGCATCTTAATCTGTTGTGTACCTGCATTTTTAAGGATATTGATATTAAAACTGCATAATGTAACTTGTAAAAGTGTCAGTTGCTGTAGCATGTAAATCAAAACCCAACAAAAACATATTATTTTTGCACCAGTCTTGGAGAAAAAATGCAAGTGAGGAAAGACAACAAAGATACATAGTCACATTTTTAATAACAAGTCCTTTTTACTCTCTAGATAGTGGTGGGCTGAAAACTTCAAAGCAAGGCCTCTACTTGTTATTGTTTTGCAATAAACCAGTACAGCTTGTTAAATCTTTGCTACTCCTTTTGTTGTTGCAAATTTTGGAATAAAAAGTGTACCAGAGCAGTGTACTTCTCACTTCTGTTATAAGTTGCTGTGAAGAAGTCTTATTGTTATAAAGTGATATAAACTTCAATGGTTACAGGGAGAAGAAATGTATGTGATTATATGGTGTTTTGCGCAATTCTGTGACAAAAACTTAAACATTGTGACAAAACTTAACAATGGATTTCACCTGGGTATTTTCATTCTGTGAATGGTTCAGGGCAACAGAAAAGAAAAGCAAGTAGACAGAAACAGTTCTTAAAATTAGACAGCTCCTTAAATCCCTGTTTAATCTGGGAATTACATTTTGACTCTGTGTGTGTATACAGAATGCATGTTATGAAGAATGGTAACAAAGTAGGTAGTCTAGACTGAACCGTTATACAAAATGCACTAGGCAGAAGGTGGTAACCTTCCTATTTCTGCCTCTGTCTGATTTTAGTGTTAGAAGTCATGTATTCCATTTTATTAAGATATCAAAAAACGGCAGACATGCTCCTAGGCTTGCCAAAAAATGGTGCAATTTGGATTAGCTCACCAGAGAGTTTAAGTGAAAAGAACTGGAGATGCTCTGTGGTGTTTTTTAAAGCTCAGAAAAAGTTGCAAAATGACAGCTCTGTTAAGCAGGAAAAAATATTGAAAGATGGACAGTCAGTTATTTGTATAAAAAACAGACAGTACTTGTAGGTAGAAAATGTGTATGGAGAAGGGAGCAGGAAAACTACCATAGAAGTGGGAGATTAAGTTCATGATCTACTGACTAGACTGATAAATTTTCATCCAAAAAATGAAAAAAGGTTGTTAATGGTCAGAAGACTTTCACACAACTACTACATCAGGCAGGTAAAAATCCATCATTCCTTTGTACTGACACTACAGTGCAAAAGTAAATAAGCTTAATAAAAATGAAAAATATAATCTCTTTGTAGGAGAGAATTTGCTCAGTTTGATCTCTAAGGTGACTTCTAACCCAAACCAGTCTATGATTCTATGATTCTTTGAGACTCCTATTGACTGGGTAGAAGTGGATTACCTGCTGAGTAAAATGTGAGAAGGTTTTTTTGGGGCCTGATGTTTTGGGAGCTGACTCCACCTCTATACTTGATTTTGTGTGTGACCTTGAATGAGGTATCCAGGGTCAAATGAAGTTATTCACTGTTTTCATTAAAATGAGTCTTTCCCTCCAGTAAGGTAATAAGGATTGTTTTTCCCCTTTTCAGGCATTAATTCCTTTTGGCTGAAATTTTTTTTATTTCCTATTTGTTTCATTATCTTAACTGAGTTATATAAAATGTAAACTTAGATGCTGCTAGACTGGGCAAAATTTGGCTCTGCACTGCAGAATTGCGTGCACAAAAATGATGGCAGAAATGGCAGTCTGACTCGGGGAGATACAGCAAGACTAATTCATTGGAGCCTTTAAAATGCAGTTTAGAAATGAGAAAAACCTGTGGGATCTGGTTTCATGCAGACACAGTAATAGTCTTTCTGCCTCCTAGATGGAGCTAAAGCACTTGTCTCCTGTATCTTGGCTTGTGGGAAGGAGGAAAGCAAGTAACATGACAAACATAATTGTCTTCTCTTGCATTTCTTGATTAGTATTACCTGCAGTTTTTTACATTCCTAAAGAACATACTCTACAGAATAAAAATTAAAAAACTTGGTCTCCATTTTGTGAGGACAATCTTTTGTGAGTGTAAATCAGGGAAAAGCTCAGGATAAAGCCATTTTCTGCTTCTCTGCAGGCAGAGACAGTGCTGCTCACTAGATACATGCTTCAGCAAGCACTGCCAGGTACTGGTTCAGCTTCCTGGAAGATTGATGTTTGGTTTTCTTCTCCCTAGTCCTCACGAAGGATAGATAGAGGACTTCTGCCCCCAGGACAGAGACTGTACATACAGCCTAGATGAGAGCTCTTCAGTGTTTATAAAGGAAGAGATGCCACAGTGTTGAAAGGGAGGAATTTGAAAGTAGAACCCACAAAACAAAGTACCATCATGAGCTGAGTACAAACACAAAAGCAAAGCAAACCTTGCAGCTTCTTTCACATGTGAACAAACACAATTCTAATAAAACCTTGCAAAAACCCCACACAAGTGAACACAACAGTGCCACTCAAATCTATGTATTCTGTTTCTGGGAAGGTCATACAATGTTAGGAATAGGGTGCTCCTCTTTCAGAGTTCTAGTGAAACTTAAGTCAAGTCATAAGCACATGCATAGGTCTCTGTGTCTGTCTATGCAATTCAGTACCTGTCAGTATACTGAGACATTTGATTTTCACAGCCTCATTTGTGGTGAGTGCCAGCAATTCAGTCTACTCTACCTACCCACATTTTGGGGTGATGAGACCAAAAGACATGGAGGAGGCCTATCAAAACAACCACAGGATGGGAAGTGGAAAGGGAAGAGACAAAAACTCTTCACACTGTACAGAAATATGGAAGACTCAAAACAGATACGATCAGAGATTTAAGAACATTAAAAAAATAAAATGACCATACCTAAAGAAGACTTTTTAGGTTTAAAAAGGGGAAGAGGATGAAGAGGTGGCTGGTGTCCAGTGCACCAGCTGCAGCTCAGTGTCAACTAGCATCTAGGAAAAAGATCCTGGCTATCTGGAAGCCAAGGCAGTTAGTGAAATTATCGTAGCAAGCTGGCAAAGCAGAGCCACTGCAGAAGAGAAGGTCAGGCCCAGACCCTCTGGGTTACTGGGCCTCTGTCTATGCTTTTGGACTCATGAAACAAACAGATCTGAAGTGCAGCCAAAGAGGCACTTCTGAATCTTTATGCCTGGCATCTGGCCTGTCTGCATTGCTTATGATTTTAATGGCATTAATTTATTGCAATGTTTTATGATGGTTGAAAATTATTTAATTTGATGCTTGAGGTAATTTTTAATTATTTAATTTGTATTTGTTCCCTTATGTTGTTGCCTATAATAATCTATGACCCTGATCCTACAATGACTTCCTTATTGGTGTACCTCTTTTCTACTGTGGACCTGCATAAAAGGTCTATGCATGTGACAAGGAATTTTCTCACTTCTTTTAATTAAACAATAATTATCTCTTTAAAAACCTCTATTTTTATCTTATTCTATATCTTATTTTCAATTTATTGAGAAACCAGCAAAAATAGGTTATTTTAGTTATATTTAAGCCCTTACTATCACTAGTTAGGTCCTTGACTATCTGGTCCTTGAGCCCACTCTTTCGGAGCAATGTACTCTACACAATATGTTTGTTAAGTTACTACATCTGCTTTAACACCAGACCAGGTTCATATTTGGAGACTGAGGCCACAAGCCATAGGATTTTCCTTTAAGAGTCATACCTCAAGTCCAGACCTCCTAGTTGAATGCTATGCTATAAAACAACATCACGTGAAATTCAAGCTCCCCTTCAATATTTCAATATTTTTACTGCTCCAGGATGCCTAAGGATTGTAGATGCACAACACTGATTAACAGCCACATTCCATAACAACTCCCTAGTTTATATATTGTGGACTCCTCTGAAAAGTTATTTATCAAAAATTAAAATATCCCATGCGCTATAAAGCATGTTAATGTTCTGTAATTGTGTATTCTATGTTTTGGCATGGGACTGAGTATAAAGCAGACTGAAATAAGGAGTATTATGTAAATCTTTAAAGAATATCTACATAGGCCATATTTTATCATGCTCCTCTGGCAAAATCACTACTGAAGTCTTGGCCCGATTCTCAAACACAGCCAATGCAGCTCATACCATGTCACAGACCTGGTAACACAGCCGAGAAAACTCTTTCAAGTTGTGCCCTCATGTTTACATCTCTCCTAAGATCTGTGCTTATGTATGCCCAGATGTGCCTGAAGGATTAAAATTGCATTACTGCATTGTATTTTTTGGCATTCAAACAACTTACATGAAGAGATATTTTGTCCCTGTGCGTTGACAGAGCTGCCATGGAACCAGTTTGCACTCAGGAGTGTCACGGCAGGTTGAAGGCTTAGCTAAGAAACCAAGCCCATAGTCTAATCTATCGCTGAGCACAGCTGAAAACAGATGTTAATTAAACTGCAATTACTTCATAACAAGACTTGCATCTTAATTGAAGATAGAAGGGAGTAACATGAAACTGATGTCCTGGATCATTGAACTATCCAGCCATAATGTCCAAAGGATACAGAGCCAACTGGCTTTGGGATTACTGCAGCCTCTGTGAACTAGAGCAACAAAATGCTAATGGAGGCAAAAATAAGAAGGTATTCAGAGGCTTTTCTTCATGACTGTTACTTGAAGTTCAGCTGTAGCCAAATGACATTTAAATAAAACACCTGTTCTCATGGTGAAAAGGATTCCTCCTGTGCTATTAGCTAGCTGTTTGGCATCACACATTTTAGCTAGACCTGCAAAAAAGGAAGTGTGATCCATGAGGAAGCCAGACAGGGATGAGAAGCAGAGAAAATAGACAGATTGCAGGGAATGAGACCAGTGGGAATACTGGTCTTGCAGATTAAAATGCTGCATGATTTTATGAGTTACAAAGCACTCTGGAACACAGATATGCCCATGGAAGATAGAGATCAGAAAATTAAGTTTAGAAAAGTAACACTTTGCAATCTCTTTACACTTTACAAAAGTAAGTAACAATTTACAATCTCACTTTACAATCAAAGACTCATGAAACAAACACATCCGAAGTGCAGCCAAAGGAATGATGCTCGGAACACTGTAACAGTGCTAAAACTACTTGATGAGAGAGATTGCAGGGAGATAAATGGGTGACTGTTTTGCCTTATCTTTTAAAACTAAAGCGAAGAATCAGCAGAGACAGTAGATACACTGCAGAGTTGGGCAATCTGGTATCCACATTTAAAATTGAGAAAATCTTAATAACAGGATTGTTTTGTGAGGTATGGAAGTCTAGTTTCTAGGACAGTCTGTTGAGAGAGAGTGAGCTTTGCCTCCAAATCTTAAAGAGAATTGGCAGGAAAAGATCAAAACCATGGTCAAAATTGTGATGCTGATAAAACACAGCAAAAATTTATAACATCAAATCTGAAAAAAATCCAGGACTAGAAGACAACAAAAGTATATTGTATTCAGTGACAAAAATAATAAATATTTTAGGTCAATGTGAAAATATTTTCAGAATTTTTTGCCTTTTTTTAAATTGCTTTTTAATAAAAGAGCCATTTTCTAACTGACAGTCACAGAGGGCAGTTGTGCTCTGACAAAAGAAATGCTGTTGGAAGACAACTTAGTCACAAACTGACAAAGGATAAAAGAAGACATCTTAGATAACTTTTGTTGAATACAAGAACATGAACATGGGGCCTAATTCTATACATCATAACACACTGTGAGAGGCATTAATTAATACACTGCATTATATTTGCATCCTTGATGAGCAGTTCCATGCAACACTTAGAAGATGTGGTACTACACACAGTAGAACAGTTCCTAAACTTTAGAGTTGGCCATAACCTAAGATAAAATAATCACATGAAGTTGCTTTTCTCTGTCAGCAAAATGCTGCACTGTGGGTGGAAAACTGTATATTTAAGAGGATCCAGACAGCAATAATATCAGATTTAAGAGGTGACAGCATTTAATTGATGCATAATTCATGCCTAGAGATAAAATAATGCCTAAAAGGAAAGACACCTTGTATTTTGTCATGAACACCCATACAGGGAAAAATACAAGGTGCGTAAAGAATACTTTGGTCACTCATAAAAGCAAACTTTTCAGACTTGAGAAATCACAGAGTTTTTTCAGAAAAGGTTGTAATAGACTTCTACAGTTTTAAAGTCAAGAACTACAAGGTCAAAATTATCTGCCTCTGAGTGCTAAATCATGCCAGCAAGAACTATGATAAGTATTGACAGCAGATTCTGCAAGTTGTAACATGCTGTTGTTTAGTATATAAATTAATGGGTCACAGTACATGCCAGCATATTCAGATATATTTAGTATATGACTGGAATTCAAAAGCATGACTCCTCTGGGTTCCCTATCAGCATCATTGGTCAAAGCTACAGACTAGTGCTCTGAAATGTACAGGAAGCTTACTGGCTTCTTTCAAGTTCCCATGGTGCCACAGGTCCTAGTTAGGCTTGACCCCAGGAAGCACCATGCAGACTGCAGTCAAATAAAGGATGGGAAAGGTGTAGAAAAACTGGATCCTGCAGGGAGGAACTCAAACTGCAGAAAGGAAGAGGCTGGAAGTGTCACTCTGACATCAGTATGAGTACAACAGGGCTAATGGGAACCTACCTGCATCCACACCTTAATTTGGTTTTACAAGCCCTGACTCCTCTGATGTTATTATTCCCTGTGCAGCACCCAAAACAGGAACACTCTGCCCACATACAGACAGACAAGGACACCCAAATAGGATACAAAAATCTGGGATCTGGCCCTGACAGGGAAAAAGGACTGGATGTGGACAAAAGCTCATCTTCATCATTGAGATGGAAGACAATGGCTTCTGAGGTACAGACATGAGAGAAGCCAATTGCTTCACAATAAATAAAGTGGTGATCCAGGTCAAATGGTAACATTTTTGTAAGTGCCTTATTGAATACAATATATAAAAAGTCCCAGATTAGCTCTACGTGTTTGCTATATAAATATGGCACATACCAGGCAGCAAGGATGTACCAATTAGATGTCAAAAAATTCTACAGCTGCATTTGCTCCACACTGCATCCTAGCAAGTAAATACATTCAATAAGGCTGGTGCATACTGCCTTCATGCATCTGTCATTCTTTCAGTCCTGGAGCTGGCTCAACCATTTTTAGCTTGAATGCTAAATGTGCTTGCACAAGCAATGTGCTTGCACAAGCAATCACTTAATTCACTTTTAGGACAAACTTTGCATTTTTAAAATCCTTGTATTTTTCTTTTAATAATTGTTGGGACAGACTTTCTCATACTTATGTCACACAGGAAATGTTAAAAATTGTATCAGTGAAGTAGTAAATGGACCTATTTTATATAAGAAAATGATACTCTGTTTTCAGGAAAGATGTCTGAATGGACTCCTCTGTCGATTCATTATTGAGAAAGAGTCTTATTCTTATTTATTGTCCAATGTAGACATTAGATTTTGGAACATATTTAATGGAAAATATAAGAGTAGACTACAGTGATTATGATAAGAATCATAGAAAAGGGTTTGATATCTCCAGGCTCTAGGCCACAAAACACACCTAACATGAGACTATTTGAGCAAAACCTTCAGGAATCAGCAGCAACACTAAAAGCCCTTCTTTTCTAGGCAATTTGTAGGACAGGGCAGTGCTACACCACAGAATTGAGCAGTATATGCACATTCCAACAGCAGATCCAAATGGTGTGTGTCATAACCAAAATGCTGAATGTCAAGTAAGATACCATAACACAGATAACAAAGAAGCACTCACATATGAGATGTGAACACCTTGTAAAGAGAGATTATTTTACATTCTGACTTACACTCATCTTCTTCTGGTATCACAGAGGAATTAAAATAATTTCGGACAAATTAAAATAATTTTGGACAAATATCTGAGACAAGCGTGGTATAACAATACAAGTAAAGGGGCTTAGGACTTCAGTCTGCTGTAACAGGTTTCGGTTATCCCTTTTGACTGTGATATCTGGAGAGTCAGAGATAGACCATAAACAAAAAGAGACACACAGAGATAAAGGATATGTCTATATCCATACAAGCCAGGATTCAACCATGTTACATTTAATATTTCCTGACCACAAACAGGTTTTTTGCACAAAAATTCATAGGTATGTATAGAGATTGTCTTGATTCCAGAGGTCTCTGAAAAGTGAAAAGTTGAGGACAGTCATCAGCTTTTCTGCCAGCATCTACCCAAAATCAGCTCTTCACAGGCATAATCATGGTTGTCCGACTAGCATAAGAGCTAGTCAGGAAGAGCTGAAGACATGCTCACACATGAGTAGTAGGAATATTGTTACATGGTGCACTCACACATGGGTAGTAGGAATATTGTTACATGGTGCACATCTCTTCCCACCCCTCCTTTCTTAACTCCCACAACTTCTGCATCTGTACAAGATTAATTTTTTAAAAGATAAAAATACATATTTTAAGATTTTTTTATTCATGTTAGCTTGCTCATTTTTAAAATTATCTGACAAATTGCTTAACAAGTTGTGTGTCATTTCAGCAGCATAAACATTCAGGGGAATGGCCTGAATTTGTGTCAGGGGAGGTGTAGTTTGGCTATCAGAAGAAGCTTCTTCACTCAGAGAATAGCTGGGCACTGGAGCAGGCCTCCCAGGAAAGTGGTCATGATACCAGCCTGACAGAGTTCAAGAAGTGTTTGGACAGTACTCTCAGGCACAGGGTGTCCTGTGCAGGGCCAGGAGTTGGACTTTGATGATCCTAGTGGGTCCTTTCCAGCTCAGAATATTCTGTGGTTCAATATGATGGTAATCAGTCTTCATTACCCTACAGTATTCGTCATTTCAGAGATTCCACTTTAAAAGTCACCTTGATTCTGTTACCAGTAAGATAAGAAGTGTTACAGCTTATCTCTTTGTGTTATCCTCATGATACACCTTGGCTTGAGTTTTATGGGCTGATGGGTTAATAAATAAAATGAAGAACTATTCAGCATCTGTGTTGTTTTAGAAGTCTTGCTGTTGTATTGCACCCTGTCCTTCCTTTTTATTGGCAGAGCTGGAATGAGGTATCATACCAGACAGGGTAACCTTGTCTCCAATTTAGTTGCTGCTTACAGTACAGCTTTCTCTAAATTGGGAATAATATAGTTTGGGAACAATTTAATTGTAATTAAGGATGATTTTTACACATTCCTTCCTGAGGCAGAACTGAAGATAAACACAGTCAAGAAAATAGCATGTGCTAAGTTCAAGAAGACCTGTAGTAGGGACAAAAACTTTTAATATTCATGAAGGACTATGTATTTTCCCATGACATCAGAAAATAAACTCCCTTCTTTAGCAGAGTAGGCTTGCAGGTAGGGAGAGATACTCATATGCCAATGAATTACACTTCCATCTTCAGTAATAAACATGCCTGAGAAGCATTGCAAAGAGCTAACATAGGTCAGATTTCATACCTCATGACTTAATTGAAGGCCTGTTCTTCATTCTGTACTAATCTTACATCTATTTCCATGGAGATGAAGGTTTTGAATGCATTCATCCCTGAATGACTTCCACTTCTTTATTATTAGGCAGGTGTGCAGCATGCAAGACAATCACCCCAGAGAAATTCTGCCTGTTCACTTTGCTCCAATGAATATGAGCCTTTCAGGACATTTTGTAAGCTGTACTTTCAGGTGAGTCAACAGGGAGTGTGCTTAAGTGGATAGCCATGCCCATAATCAAGAGGCTTGACTTACAGACTTCAGAGAACTCATTGGGTGTGACATCTCAGAGGGGAGCCTAAGGAAGTTCAGAGTAGATGAATAAAAAATTACATTCTAGTGAAAACCCTTTAAATTTTTTTTTAAACTTTATTTTCTGCAGTCAAACCTTTTCTCCAGCTGTGTTGGTGTCATTACCATGGGCATGTTCTTGATTTTTCCTCTCCCTAGAGCTAAATATTTTGCACTGAGAAGACCTCCAGGTTCCACTTTCTGTTGTGAATATAGACATCTACTAGGTCATTTCAGGGTAGATTCAGAGAAGAAATTTTAGAAAAGAATTGAGCAATATCCACTTTGCCATAGTTTGCATTTCCTTAAGAGTTTATCTTGCAGACTAGTTGTTTATTAGACTTCACTGATATTTGTAGTTCAGATCTGAACCAGCTGTTTTTAAGACAAATACTGTGATTTTAGTAAATCAGTTCAATAAATCAGTTCAGCGCTTTATAAAAAGATCAAAATATGTACTGAATGTCTGTTCATAAACATGAAGATGTTATTATACAGTGCACAAAATTTCTGAGACAGATGTGATAAAATTAAGATTCCCAGCACACAATGAGTCATATTTTCTCTAGGGTTGAGATATTCACAACTGAGAGAACAGCAAGAGGGTATCTAGGTTAGCTGTAATTCAGAGAGAAACATGTGAACTAAAAGATCAGTGCTGCTCTGGTCTCTTCTCCATCCCCAGACAGCCATACTGGAAGGTGACCAAGTTGAAGCAGAAGCAGATACTGCTGAGAGTAGAAGGAACACCAAGGAAATCCTCAGTTTGCCATTTCTAGTAAATTACCTAGGAAAAACCAGATGTCTGAAGCCTAAAAGTTTTCTCTTGGCCCTACGGAGTCCTTTGAAGTATTGGTAAGGCTCACCAGGGGATAGCTTTAAGGTATCTCCACCTTAGTCCTATAAAACCACCTCACTACTACACATTTGACTGCTATGCCTTCTGAGAATACTGAGTAGGATTTTAATTGTGAATATTAAATAACTACGACTTCACACAAAATAACAACATTACCAGCAGTAAAGGAATATTTATGGATTATAACTGTGAGTAATGACTTCAGTGTGGGTGATTGTGACTTACACAATGGTGCAGTAAATCTTCAGTAAGGGACAAACACACAGGAAAATTCTGTCCAATCTCACATCACTGAAATGTAAGAAAATCACTGTGAAAACCAGTGGATTTGCCCAGATTCAAGAAGTAGTGGGAAAAGAAGCAGTTTTGTCTAAATTCTGTGATAATCATTAATACTCATATTAATATTCACAAACAATGCCTGGAAAACTTTGCACAATAATAGTTGCACAATTAAATGTAATAAAACACTTTGTCTTCACTATTTGTCTTCATTCCTCCTTGCTGTTTGTAAGAGGTTCTGGAGGGTTAACCACATAGTTAGGAGGCAAGGAGATGCAGGGAAATGTAGCCAGCTGTTGAATGAAGCATCAAGACATGAGCAGGACAATTACTTGAGGCAGTTTTCCTGCCTAAAATAACAGGAAGCTTCATCTACTGGATATGAATTTTTAACAGGAGACCTTTGAAGTGACTTCAGAGACATCAGATAAAGGGAGCTAAGGGAGAGGCTGACCCTGTGCCATAGGAGAGGCTGGGATGCAGAGAGGAGTGGGCTGGGGTTTGCAGACAGGAGCCTGGCCAGCTCTCCAGCTCTCCATGCTCTCCAGCTAATGCCATGCACTAACACAGCAGCTCCCTCAAGGAGTGCAGTATCCACTGTTTTCAGGCAACAAGTACACCCTGCTTTGTTTCATAGAGAAATATGTTCTCAACTGCTGATGGTCTCCATCTCGTGAGAGGGAACACCCTGACTTGCCCTGCTCTGAGGCCATGGGTGATGGAAAGATCCCAAGGCTCTACTAAAACCAGGTTTAGGAGAGGTTACTCATCCACAGGAATAGGGATAAGGGCACAACACCTATCCCTCACACCCCCTAGAAGTTATTCTAACACATCTTTCCACAGGATGTTCTTAACATGGACCTGAAAAAGAGGAATATTTTCCTTCTGCTTCAGAAATCAAAGTCTAATGCAGCTGCTGTATCATAGCTGGCAATTACAGAAACACTAGCAATAACACAAAAGGAATTTCCTGAAGGTTTTATCCATTACTCACAAACTTGTGAAAAATCTCATTATTAGCATATTTGGTATTAGCAAGCTACACCTTTGAAAAAAGCACTGCTAAGAAATTTTAAATGCCCAGCTTGGGACTCTGTTGTGGCCGGAATATCAGTAAAGTGCAAAAAGCCTTTCGAAGTATATAAAACAAAATGCAAATTAATTTTGTTTTAGAGACAAATTTTGTTTTAGATACTAGATGTCAGCCGAGTTACTTAGTTAAAGAACTGTCAACTATTTGCAGAGAAAAAGGAAGGATTAATTCATAAAGTTCCAGCACAAAGATATTCTTTTCAACACAGAACAACAGTCTAAATTTTAATTCCTCATTTATTATTTGATTTCACTCATGTTGCTTCATTTTGTACCTGACTACACAGGAGGGTTGTTTGTAGCATATTTTCTGGGGTGGGAAGGAGGGAGAGTCTGAAATAATTTTGTGGAACACCTGTGATGTTCTGTGGAGCAACAGAAATTCACAGGTCACAAGCTGAATAATGCTAAATTAAATCAGGAAACAAGGAATCTGTCAAAAAAAGACCCCAGAGCCCACAGAGATGGCTTACGTAGACATAGTCTGCAGACAATCAAACAGAGTCATAAAATGCACAGTGCAGCTTGCACATTCAACCCAAAGGTTACAATAAATTAATACTGTGCATCCCTTGAGGATACTCTCTCAAGGAAGGAAGATTGCCACGTGAGAAGAATAGCAACAGCTCCATGTGCAGCAGCAGTTCCAGGCTTCATGCAGGTCTACCCACCCTGCAGAACACCTTTGTGGCTCCTGCCCAGCGCTGGGGCTTGCAGGCAGGAGTGAGAACGGGACACACCACACTGTACTGCTGCACAGAAGGGCAACTTCCAAAGCTTCAGCTGAGCCACAATGATGCTGGGCAGCCATACAAAAGCCAGCTGTTGTAAAATATCCCAAATCACAGAACAACAGAAGAGAGATGGGACCATTTCAAGATGATATTTAAAAGTCATTGCAGTCAATCACTTTTGATTGTTGTTTATGTTTACCCTTTTGTACATGCTGTCTTCTTTGAAAGTAAGTGCTCCTTCTTGAACTGATTGGTCTGGAATTTCCACTTCCAGAATGACTGAATGTAGTGGTCAAGCTGCTTTGGAAAAGTCCTTGTAAATATTTTTAAGTCTAAAAATTCATAGAAATAGCTCACTCTGAAGGGGCAAAATTAAATTGAGGAGCAACAATGAGGAACAAAATCCTCCTTAAAACATTGGGAGCTGCTGACAGAGACTTGAGGATTAATTTTACATCTTCTACCCTCTTTTCTGAGTGGTTGGTCCAGTATCCCCCATCATCCTGCTTAGTTCCATGGGAATCACCAGCAGCCTTCCTTCTCCCTATAGCACGCTGGCTTTGCTTGGTGCCATGAGGAGAAGCAGACACATAGATGCCTAGCATTTGTCAGTTCATTTTTCCATCTTGGCAGAAAATTGTGAGAAAAAACCAAGAAACAGTGGAATGAATGCTACAATTGTTAAGTAAAGCTACCTTAAAAAGCAACAAACTTAGAATTATTGTTTTCTTGCCATCGTAGGTTTCTTAAACCAAAATCAAACATTTTAGTTTAAGAGCACCATTGAAACAATTATTGCAGAACAAGTCATGTACAAGCCTTCTTAGTAAAAATTCCAGAAATCCACAGATATTTATTCAGAGATATACTGCTGCAAGTGCTGCAGATTGTAATGACCAATGTTAAAGATATTTACACAGCAATGTTTTTTCCATCTTTTTCACAAACCTGTAAAGTTACACTCAACCTATTCAAATAAACCCTGCTGTAAGTTATAGAAGTAGTTTCACCTAGTGAAGAAGCAGGAGAAACTTTTTCATCACTCTGTCCTGAAGGTTATAATGAATATAACTTAGAAATTTTTTAAAAGGGATACATTAAGAGGCAATTTAGGATTTCTTACTGTCTAGACAGAAAAGATATGAGACTGCAGCAGCCAACTGTATCATGGACACAGGAGATGTATTGTATTTTGTCCCTGGTATGATGTAGACAGGTAAATGGAAGAGTGTTCTGGTTTTTTAGGGGTTTTTTGGGGTCTTCTTGTTTAGGTGGGGATTTTTATCTGTTTTGTTTTGCTTTTGTTTTTGTTTCTTTTCCTTTTGCAGTGTAGTTGCTATGTACAAGAAAGAGGAAAAATGGACCAGAAACTACCCCAGCTAAAGTACCTCCAGCATAACACCCAATTTACTCACTTTGATTGAAATTATTAAGCCTCAAAAGCCGGCCTGGTTTCTTCCAGACTAGAAAGCGACTGCAGACATGTGAGCTGTCAGTATTACAATTTCTGACCACTTAAACTCTGCTTTGGTCACTTCTAATGGGCCCAGATCTTGCTGGCACAGAGACAGTCATCTAACCTTACCCATATCTCTGCCTTTAAAGTTTCTCAGTTAGGCTTTCCTCCACCTGGTTGTTCCATCTATTCCTGGTCTTTTTGTGTCCCAGGTTGATAAAGGAAGTCTGCATGGAGCTGAAGGAGAACCAGTAGCTCCTCTGGACTACCCCTGTAGGAGCACCACTGATGAAGATGAGCAATCAGGTAGTAAAACAGGCAAGGACAAGAGAAGAGGTGTCTGATGACTGAGAAATTAGGTCAATGGAAGAAGAAATTCTCCTTTTGGTCCTTGTATCTGTCTCTGCTTCTGTATTTTAGCTTAGAGGACAAACAAAATATAGAAAAATGGGATTACATGATGTGTTTAGAAATCAAATCCTAGTTGGCTACGTAAGAAACCTGTGTAAGAGCGGCTGAATCTTAATCTCCCATGTGCTAGTCCAGTACTTAATTTAAAAATATTGCCCATCCTGAAAATCAGGACTTGGGACTGCCCTCTCTCAGGTGTAAATCAGCATGGAAATTACCTCAGTGTTGTTTAGGTGTAGCAGCTATGGGCTCTAGTATTAGCTGGAAGTAATGAATACGTTGCTGTTTTACAGCAAGCAGAATGCATTCATTCACACTACTTTTACTTTATGATTGGTTTGCAGTTTTCCATCTATACAGAGAATATGGATCCTGTACATAAAAAGAAAATTCAAACTAAAAACAAAACCAAAAAGATGTTTGAAAAACTCTCATCAGGTTGCTGTTTTCCAAACCAATTTTTCTGGTGATGATCCTTTTACATCTGCATCATCATCATACTGAAAGCAAATTAATTGCAGGTTTCCTAAGTATCATTTCCTACAACTGATTATTAGCTAAAGTAAAACCCAAAGAACACACTGTTCTTACTTGAAGGTCAGCAAGGAACCATCTGCAAAACTAGAGTCGTTTATTAATATGCACTTTATTCTGGGGCATTATACTACCTTGTCAAATCAAACAAATCAGTATTAAGTATTGACTGATTATTTATTTAATACCATAAATATCATGTGTATAAAAATATCACGAGATAGAATTGCTTATCATGTGAAGACTACTATCACACTGGTACATTGACACTGAATCTCAAAAACTGGGGGTGGTTTAAATGCCAGTTTTGTCATCTCTTTGGTAGCCATGTTTGTACTTTTGTCAGTGCTAGAGAACAGAGATATCTGAGCAGGCTGTGAACTATGGCACTTCAGATACTTTAGCAGTCTCATTATAGCTGCAAAATTGACTGTAGCTTGCATATTTCTCTGGAGTATCATTATGCATTGATGCTGATGCTGTGTTGCACCCATGAATGCATGGGTAACAGTGTGAGGAGAGAAAAAGAAAATTTCTTTCAGGAAATGAGGGAAAACTGAAGACCAGGTCCTTTATGATGATTGTGTGCTTTTGATCTGTGAAATTTTCATCAGACAACGAACGCCACAGACCAGACCTGCTTGAGACTTCTCAGAAGTGCTTACAGGAATAGCTATTAACTCACTGTACTGACTAGGTCAGATTCCTGCTTCTTAGGGTTTTGTGTCACTTTGTGTGCTTTCCAATGGAGAAGTGACAAATCACACCACTGATTCCTGCTCCGGCCCTCTCAGCACTTCTCCCTGCAACAGCAGTCTGCCTTCACATGAGAATGAACATAAAAAATATTGATGGGAGAGATTTTTTTGCTTTCTCCCTTTTTGTGATACTCAGGAAGATTGTTTCAGTTTCTCAAACAGTCTCCCTGCCAGTAATAGCAACATTGCTGAAGCCTGGTATGGTCACTCACCAGCATCAAGTGAAAAGGTTTTGGGACTGAATTTTCTAACTGTTCAACCTGACAGTGCATGAGCCAGAACAGGATACAGACCTACCTCTAGGTTTGATCTTCACACTAAAATTAAACAAATAAAAACAATTATAGGGAGGCTAGGGAATACATCCATGGCATTGGGACAGGAGTCTATGCACTTTTTGGGGAATACTAAGAATGCCAGGTGAGGTATCCCCCGCACTGTGTGCTGAGCACCCTGCTGGGACAGGCTCTGCCCCACTTCTGCTGCTCACTGTGGGCAAACTCTGCTCTCTGCTCATGAAAATAACAGAGGGGTCTAGCTTTTGTAATTATCTGAGATTCGTGCTGAAAGACTAAAGGCACAGGTGAGTGTAGTGCTCCATGTGAAATGCCAGCCTGGGCTTTATGAGATTTTTAGTTGCCACCTTATTTTGTTTGTCACTTTGAAGCACTGCTGATTTGGCTTGCTGCTGGCAGGGAATTAAAATATGCCAATGTACATTTTGGTTGCTTCAAGCAAGTGAAAGGATTAATATATCTTTCTGCCCTATGATTCTTTCTTGCATTTAATTAAGAGATTTACAGATGTGCACACAAGTGTTATGATATAAATGCATTAACCCACATTTCCTCTCGCATTAGAAGTATTTCTAAATAGTTCAAGAGCATAATGGCTCTTGTTTCTCAGTAAGAGGAGAAAGCATTCCTTTATTTGTGAAGGAACATGCTTAATGGTATACTTCTTGAAACTTAAGGCACATAAAAATTGCAAAGTCATGTCTGACGTATTTCGATGATTTTGGAACCCAAGGCAGTCATGATAATGGAGTGAATTATATAAAATTCAAAGGAATAAGATCCATTAATTAATAAAATACTTTTGATCTTGGGAAATGAAAAATTAACAGGATTTTTCTCACAAAAAGAAAAGAAACATAAAATACTTCTTGCATAAGGAAATGCAGGTGAAGTAAATGTTTGAATTTAAACTGTCAACTATCAACTTCATTTATTATTAATCTCTCAAGGTCGTGAGATTAACATTTTTATAAATAATTGATCTAAAATATAAGCCAAACAAATTAATTGGCTTGTTGACTGAATAAAATATTCCCTGTTAACCTAAAGATTATAAGTTGTAAATTTTTATCTACTCTAGTAATCTCTAAAAGTAAATATCTTTTGAACTATAGACCATTCTTGAATATACTTGTATTTAGAGCTGATCAAGCTGAAAAATAAGCTCATGTGAGAATGTATGCATCGATATATAGATAACCCTTAAAATACTAGCTCTGTAACAATACTCCTCAGGAAAAATATATTGCCATATAGATAATGCTTTTCTCAGAGAGGTGAAAGAAGTAATATGATGAGATAAAAAAAGCAGGGCTAAACTCAACTCTGTGAAATGTGGGTTTGAGGAGCGGTGTAAGAGGAGCAGCTTGAGCCCAGGTTTGCAGCAGAGACATAGAACCAACAGCTAGCACAGAAGTCCTGTTAGGAAAAAGTACAAGCAAGGATGAGATACAAAGATGCCTTCTGGTTTACTCTTTATTTTCATGGCTTTTTTTCTCTCTGGCCACATTTGTGGTGTTGGTGGGAAAAAAAAGGACAAAAATGCTTCAGGCAAAACCTTCATTCTGCTTATAATATCCTAAAGTTCAACACTTTATTGTTTAAGAAGTTTTATTGCTTGAAGTCTGCACATTATGTATGAAAGAAAAGGGAAATTCAGTTTAAAAAAACAGCTAATTTGTGGAACATCTGTTCTTGAAATCTGCAGAGCAAAACAAGCTTCCCTTTCACAGCTGATGTCTTTCCAGCAAGTGAGAAGAATACTATTCTAGATCCACGATTTGTGATCCCATCTCTGCCCAATCATTTGAAGCATCAAAGGGCGATGACACAATCTCCTGGACAATTGCGCAATCCCTTGGACAGTGGCAGAGACACCACTGTGAATTACCTGTCTGAAAAGAGGCTGTATACAATGACATTGCTCCAGAACATTTCTCCCACCACTAAATTTGCAGTGCAGGGACTGTATGAGCCTGAGATGGGTGTCAATGAGGTAACTAAAACCCAGCAGGTTACTTACTTGTCAAGTAACCAGTGAACAGATGCTATCCTGCTAAAGGCTTTTCACGTAACATAAGGAAAATAATCTGCTGTCAAACAGGTTTCTGATCTTCCCAGATCTCTTTTCCTCCAGTTTTTTTTTGTTTTTTCCCCAAACCCTTGTTCTGATCAGAGAAGGAGGAACACGAGCATATGAATCCTGAGGCGTGCTTGACATCTTTATGGCGCTTCTCCGGCTAACTGTGAGAATAAGTATATGGCAACCACCTGCTTCCCTAGGGCCTGCATTGATTGCTGTGATGTTTTTGGTTAGGGAAACACTCATGAGGAGTTACTGAGAACATCCTGACTCCAAGGCCTGTCTGCCCCATTGATTTACCCACTTACAGGCTGAGTTCTCTGCATCACTCTGGTGTTGGCATAAACGGACTTGAACAGACTTAAGAGCCAACTGCCTGTCGCACCTTAGAAAGCACTAAGATATTTTTGTTTTGATGAACAAGCTGAACAGAACAATTGTGAAGACCATGGCTAACTGATTTGAAACTGGCCACTGTGCACACAGAGTAATGGTTAATTTTTTTTTCTTTGTTTGAGGGTTGTCTACTTACTGACATCTATCACAATATAGTCCCCCAAGTACTACTAGTCACTACTTCAAGACAAAAATAGCTGGGTATCACAAATACAGTGTGAAAGTTTGTAGTTTTTGAGATACACAGGGAAAGGCCATTTAGTATATACAAAGAACTGCAATTTTACAGGCACTTAATAGAATCACAGAATCAGGTTGGAAAAGACCTCTGAGATCATTGAGTCCAACCTATGGATGCCAACTTTAGCAACATTTTAGTTTGGAATGTGTTTGTGCTAAACAAGACCCAGTTTGCACACCTGGAAAGGGACTCTCCAAGTCACCATATTATTGGTAAATTCAAGGCAGTGGAACTGAATGGAAGTAGAACAAGGAGACATCCATGTCTCCACCCACAGCTGCTCTGGCATGCAGGAGCAGTGAAGCCTTGGGCTTCCCATATGCCAAAAGGGGATGACAGCTCTTACTCAGCTAAAAGGAATTATTTGATAATAAAGTAATTCTGCCAAAGCTCTAAATATTGTTTTCAAAAAAGTTTTAACAAAAAAAATCTTTGTCACATTTTAACTTTCAGTAATGACTGGCATGCAAGTACTTTCCTGCCAGAAATCCCCTACTCATACATTCATCAATCTTGTTTGCATTAGGATATACACATACCTGCCTTCTCAATCCAATTGATATGTCTCAAAAATGAAAAGGGTTTTGTTTCTTATATGTTTACTTAGTGATGCTGAAATTATGCACACAGAGCTGGTGGCAGGGTAAGTTTACATTGGTCCTAAGTGAGGAAAACACAAAGCAAAGGAGATGAGGTAGTAATTATTATAATGATTTTTGTGTGTGGGAACTGAGAAAAGACTTGAACTCAATGAAGCACGATGAGTTTTACTTAAATTACAATATAAGTAGAAGTTCCTGTACAAGTAGGAGGCTCAGTATTATGTGTACAGGTATGTGGATGGGTGCCTGCAGACAGCACGCCACAACCCCAACCATCAAAGTCTTCATATGTGGTAAACCACCTCAATGTTCTATAACTTTTTGTAACTGAAAAAGCGAAAATTTCCTCTCTTTCTCTTCATTTCCTTCCTCCATTAAGTCTAAATATAGACCGTAAGCTGTTCAGAAAGGCTACTATGTTTTCTACTGTTTTTTTCACAGGCACTGAGCAAATATTCAGGATTCAAAATCAATTTCTCATGAGCTATCCCATGGTACAGCTCTTGCATGGAGTTGTCAGAAGTTAATTCTCACAAGCCATGTGCTGGAAATTATTTTTTCAGTAGCAAGTACAATGCAAGAGATAAGCAAACAGATTTTCTGAAGGATGTTTTGTTTAAATAGGGAAGAGGAAATTTAGGCGAAGATAGGAGGAAAAAGAAAACACTATTGAACCTGACATTACTAGCAAGGCAGAATTAACAGGAAGGCAAACAAACCCAAAATATTATAGCAAGGAAGTGATAGAAAGCTTTGAAAGCAAACATGGGATACTAACACCGTGGATCTTACCCCCCTATATTTAATCCCACCCCCCGCCCCCCCACATCCCACTTACTTTCATTATTTTTTACCAATATTTTATTCCAGATATTTTATTTTAGTGATGTCAGCTTTGGTCCTTTCTCTGTGGTTTGTGTGAGCTCTTGGTCCCACAGAAGGTGCAACAGTCCTGCTAACAGTGAGGCTACCATAAAGCAGCTTTGAGACCTCAATGTTTCAACATTTCACTCAACATTTCTGATGTCTGCAATTTTAAAAAGATGTTTAAAATTTTGAAATGAGAAATGTTAATAACAGTATGAGCCAGTGAAAAAAAACAAACAGAGAAATGAGCTGAGCTTTAAAAGAAACATTTTATTTGGTAAAAAATAAAGGTAATAAATTATTTCAAGGCAAATTCAAATTTGGTTTGTATTTGTACATACACAGTATACCCATAACATAGCTGCTATGTAATCCAGGAATTCCATCTTAGGAAAAAAGGATTTACGTATCAAGTAGTTTTAAATGAAACCAGCACAGTCCTTTACATCTGTCAGTATTGAAACCGACCTGATGGAACTCCTTTCCCATGCTCCCCATCCCCCAAAATTACCCAGGAAAATCCATTCTGGGTCTCGTGTATTTGTAGCATCCCTCCTGCTTCTTTTGCATCATGTAGATTAGTGTCTTTCAGCCTTTTTTAATCAAAGAGGAACTGATTATTATGTTTCCTGCCATGTTGGTGCACTAGCTTTCATTTTCAACTGGTAAAATGTTCAACTGGTAAAACATTATGAATATTCACTTGTGATTTCATATTCTGATTTTACTTGTTTCCTTTGCTGTGTGTGAAGATACCTGCAAATGCTTTTTAGTTTTGTCTCTTAGTTTTTGTAGTAATTCAAATTCACATCCATATCCTCTTTTGAAATCTTATGGATCATCACAGATCCACACACTCTGCTGTAAAGAAGATTGATCTAAACTCTGAAATCAGAATAACATTTTCACAACAGCATGTAACATTTGAAAGAAACATATCAGACATGATGTCTGAATGTGGTGTTGCCATGGGTCAAAACTAGACATGACTCAAAGAAAACAACGGAAGTACATAGTCAACAATTACCCACAATACACCAGCTAGGATTGCACTGAGAGTTTTAATATCAAAATCCAACAGAACATGTATGCCTGGTATGCTTTATCCTAGAATGGCCCAGTTTAAAAATCTAAGCATGTTTTCAATGCCTCATTGGAATAGTTCTTCAGAGTAATATTCAAGAGCTTGGGAAGCTGTAGACGATCAGTCTGAATTTTGAGTATGTTGATTGCTAAATGAGGCAAGAACAGACATACAATAGGCATGTAGGAGCCCAGTGTTTGAATGCTAATTAATTAGTTGCATTCATTTCTCAAATACAATAAAATATTGTCACTGGTGCTCAGTCTTTCAAATGTTTCTACTTCAGCTGGCATAAATTCTGTGTGTTCTGGAGAGAAAAGAAGCAATTTTTCTCCCAGCTGTATTTATATATGGAAGCAACACTATCAAAATAAGTGCGTATCATGGCCCATGCATCAGAAATTATTAGTTTTCCCCCCAACTATTTTTTCCACTTAACCATTGAATTTTTTGATATTTTAACACATACAATGAAAGAAAGATGCACAGCCTTCACAGAAGCAGCTTCTGATGGGATGTCAAGTAGTTTTTAGCAAACCAGATTCTCCTCCAGAAATACACAAAGATATTTTGAAAAAATCCACAAAGATATATATGAAAAAAAAGAATTATTTATGTCTTTTGGAAGAAGGGACAGGCACCTTAGGACAACCACAAGGATACTGTGAGGCTTTGCAGAGAGAAAATTAGAAGGGCCAAAGCCCATCTGGAACTTAACCTGGCCGCTGCCAGAAAAGACAGTAAAAAAACCTTCTATAAACACATCAGCAACAGGAATGTTGAGGAGAATCTCCATCCTTTCTTGGATGTGGGGGGGTAAGCATAGTCACAATGGATGAACTTAATGCCTTCTTTGCCTCAGTCTTTACTGATCAGTTGCTCTCTGGGTGCCAGCCCCCTGAGTTGGAAGACAGGGATAAGGAGCAGAATGAAGCCCCCATAGTCCAAGGGGAAATGGTGAGATACCTGATACACCACTTAAACACATGTCTATGGGGCCAGATTGCGTCTACCGGAGTACTGAGGGAGCTGGCCGAGCCAAGAAGTGCTTACCGAGCCCCCTTCATTTACCAGCAGTCCTGCTTAACTGGGAAGATCCCAGGTGACTGGAAGTTGCAAATGTGATGTCCATCTAGAAGGACCAGAGGAGGATGCAGGAAACTACAGGCCTGTCCACTCTAATCTGGGTGCCAGGGACACCATTTCCCACAACATTCTCCTGTTGGAGAAACTGGATGCTCATGGCTTGGATGAGAACACTGTTCACTGGGTAAAAAAACTAGCTATATGGCCTGTTGGTGAATGGAATCAATTCCCATTGGCAGCCGGCACAATGGTGTTCCCAAGGGCTCAGTGTTGGGGCCAATCCTGCTTAGTAACTTTACTGATGATCTGCATGAGGACATCACATGTACCCTCAGTCAGTTTGCAGATGACACCAAGTTAACTGGGAGTGTCGATCTGCTGGAGGGTAGGAAGGCTCTGCAGAGGGATCTGGACAGGCTGGATCAGCAACAGTGCGGCCAGCAGGACCAGGGCAGTGACTGTCCCCCTGTGCTTGGCACTGGTGAGGCCACACTTTGAACACTGTGTTCAGTTCTGGGGACAAGAGGGACACTGAGGTGCTGGAGTGTGTCCAGAGAAGGGCACAAGAGCTGGTGAAAGGCACAAGTTTTGCAACTTAATCAGTCAACATTACAAAAGCAAAACTTGGAACTACCAGCTTTGCTTAAAGCAAAGGAGCTCTGTTCTTAGCTCTCCAAGAGCAAATATTTTCTTCCATCCTGTTTACAAGTACAGAAAAGCATTCTCAAAACATGCAACATGTTTGGCATCATGTGAAATGTGAAAATTGTAGACCTGTAACTGTAACTCTTAGAGCTGAAAATTATGAAAGATTTCAGACCCCATAAAAGGTACCCAGACATCTATCTGTAAGCACCTCTCTGAAATAAGGAATGAAATGGCAAGACAGTCTTTTGAGCATTGCAATATCCTCTCTTGTCACTGGGGTGCTAATGGAATATGTACTTGTGCAAGTAAAGACAAAATTGGAGGAATATGCTTCAATTACCCATTAACTACTGCAGCTTTATGTTGCTCTAACTCTCCTGACTTAAATGAAAACAAACTAAAAAATCCCAAAGTATTGTACTGTGCAGTACAACATTGATATGGGGAATAAATTACACTAAGTACCATGGTAACCTTACCGATCTCTCTGAATTACACAGCTGCAAAGCTACTTGTTGACTGTAGTACAGCTTACCCCACATTATGCTACAAATGAAAAAACATATGTATTTATCATACAGCTTAGTAGAGTCAATTTAAATTTTATTTCACATTGTCCTGCAACAAATTTTGGGGTTTTTTTTATGATGTCTTATAAACCACAACATGTTTTAATACATTTCAGAAAGCTGAAAAATTATCAAACAGTTGTTGTCTTTGAATAGCAATTTTTCACCTATGCACAAACATCTAGCCTGCTAAGCTTTTTGTTTTTCTCAAGGTTTGTCACAAATACTGCTATCCTCATTTATTAGACAGCTGGCAACTCACTTTTTTTTGATTTATAATCTTTCTTCACATCTAGTTCGTGTGAGCATGAATAAAGAGGGCAGTGCAAGGTCATTAATAAGAGAACAACCAACAATTTTGCAGTCTGAGAGGCAGCAAAAGCTGTTTAGTACAAACCTGAAGAAATGAAGCAATTTATTCACTGTATATTATGACTGTATGTAGGGGTAGTTTATTTATGACACAAATTGAATGAGCACTGGATGAGGAGCCTGCATCTCCCAGCTACACTGCCCTCTGCTCCCAAGGGTGCTCAGCACTGTCTAACTCTGACCAGGTTTCACAGAACTGCCCTCAGAGATGTGTGACAGTGCTAGCGGGGTTTTATTTAATGCAGGAATGGCATGACATTTCTTATGGATTTCACAACTCCCAAGCCATGTGGCCAAATGACTGTCATGCATGGCAAGAGCTATTACTTCACAGCCTTACAGAACTGGGAGTGCGTTGGGTGTGTGCGGGTTGTAAAACCTGTAACGTGCAGTGCACATTTAGGACACACTGAATGAACTCCATCTCTTTGGAAAGGCAGAAACATCAAGACAAGATTTGGGAAGAAAAGAAGTTCAAAAACACACACTCCAACTTTTCCTTCCAGAAATCTGCATGTCCTTTTTCTCTGTTGATATAAGGATTGTTTTGCCCTATATATTTTCCTTTATTTTATGGACAACTGGGTTCCCATGGAGACATGAGGCAATCACATCAGACATCAGTACATCAGACAGTACTGGCTGAGCATTTTCACACTAACACAGGTTCTGGAGGGAACAAATGAACACTTGGTCCTTGCAGCACCTGTGGACCTCCCCAATGTGCTTCCCAACCTTCAAAGCTGTAGCTGCAGGCAGGGCATTAAGCTGCTCTTTCCATGGTGTCAAACAGAACCTTATCCTCCCCAAGCAGCACTGGGTCTAGTTACATTCCTAAAATAGTGATGTCAGTACATTCAGAGTCTGATCCTACTTCCCCTGAGGTCCGTGGAATTCATTTTAATTAACCTTGGATCAAGCCTTAGTGCAGACCATTCCTATGTGGGAACTCTGAGAAGAGATCTGAAAATGAAAAAAAAATGCTAGTTCTACAGAAATTTTTTTGCACTATCTAGTTTATGAGCAGGCTCTTCACTGAAGGATCTTAATCTTCTGTGCAGGTGCAAAACAGCAGTATATATCTACAAACACAGATGACTTGGTAAATTAAAATATCTGCCTTACAAGGACTCTTTAATTAGCAATCTACTTTGAAAAATACAGTAAAATATTTCCAAATTCCATGAGTATAGATTTCCCAAAGCTTATTACAATATGGAAAGCACTGTCACTTCTGAACTTGCTCCAAGACCCTTGTTCTCCCTCTCTCATTTCCTTCTCAAATATAGTTCTGCCTCCAAACATATGTCAGAGATCACTAGAGTACAAAGGAAAACTAAAGATCTTCCTAAAACTATCCCCACCATTTTTAGCACCAACTGCACTTCAATTCAGGTACTATCCTGGACAAATGTCCAACTGGCTAAAAATTATTAAGTGTTTTAAAAAGTACAGTATGGCATTGCTGTTTTCTGCATACCTGTGGAAGTACATTGTGCCTATGTTGAAAACATGTTTTGAGAACTAAGACACTCCTTGTCTTGGGTCTAAACATGTTGCCTCTGTTGGGACAGAATATTTAAATATGTTTGTTTGGGAAAAATACTAACCATGGCACTTCATCAAGGAACAAACAAAACGCTCACCAAGAAATTTATAAAATCATAAAATTATAAAATCTTTTGTGATCTCCAGGTAATGGAGAGACCTAAACTTTCAGCAGAGGACTGAGATGCAAGTCTTTGTCAGTCATACAAATAATTAACATCCCCACAATGAAACAGTTACTGCTATGATGCATGAGCCCTAATAAAGGTGCCTGAGAAAGAGCTTTAATAAAAAGCTGATAGTGCTTTGTTGAAATCACTGACAGTAACTACGGTGACTTCATGGGAACCCAAGGAGGTTCTCAGTGAGAAGTAGATTTCCATTTAAAATCTATTCCCAGAGCCACAGGTAGATAAGACAAATGAACTTCATCTAACTGGTGCATTTTTTCCCTTTTTGGTATTTCTTTCTAAAGAATGATGCCAAGACCTTCATGGTGGACTCCTCCATAGAACACTGTGGGACCTTTGATCTAAGACTGAAGTTTTCTCCTAAAACTCTCTCCCTTAACACAAAGATCTGTGTAAGAATTCTAAGCTTTCAGCAATGAAATTTAAAAAAAATCTGAATTTGGAACAAAACTGTCAGAGAATATCTTACAGCTAAATGGTTACGGAGTCTTTCTAAGACACAAACTTCACACCCAGGACAGGGTAAGCCAGTTGAAAGTTCTGGCTGCACACTGCAGATGAGAAGTGGATGTCATGCTGCTACCCAAACGCACCACCACACCTGTGTTTCTGTAAGCACTAACCTGTAGTCACCTCTTATTGAGAAATTTTTTATGATAAAAAACCAACCAGCATAACCAAACATGTCCCTTAGACTGCAGTTAGGTGCCTCAATCCCTTCACTGAAGTTTAATACTTTCTACTATCACCCTTCACTGATACTTTCTTTGTCTTAGGAAAGGTGCCTTATCATTTGATGTGGTGACTTTTACAAATCTCACTTTCAGCTGCTTAATTCCTCGCGGGTTTGTAATAGACATCCTGACATAAGGCCATTAAACCCATAGTTGCAAAAATATCTGGCAACATTTAAGAAATATGTGGCAACAGGCTGTTGCATATGAAACTCAAAAACTTACCTGAGAAATGGAAGTCCACAGAAGTTTTTTTTTTAAAACACCACATAGAAAAATGTAGTAAAAAAGCTTTTTTAACGGAGACATTATAGAATACTGGCATGCTGTACAAATGTAATTAACCCATTGAAATTTAAACTAGTTGTAGGTTATGTTCAAGGCACCTTTACTATAAATAGTTTTTTTAATGTTCATTCTACATTCATACTAGTTTAACCATGTAAACAAGTCTGTGAAAACTCAGATTAAGGTTACTTTCAAATCTGTATGCCAAATACATCAGAAAAATATCGTATTACACAGAAAATTCAATAAAGTAAGATAGATCCATCTGCTCCCCAAACAGTTCAATAGATGCTATGGGGTAAATTATTAATAAGATGAAACCTAAAAGAGGTTTCCAAAAATTAAAGATAAGTAACATGCAATGCATTAACATTTGTGTTTATCATTTGAAAGTGTACATAAATGCTGAAAAAACACGATTTACTATTCCTAGTGCTATCCTATTTTTGAAGGGCAAATCTTTGGAAACAGTATTATCTGAAGTTTAAAATCACCCCCCATCTTTTTTACCCCATGTTTATTAATCTTACAATATGCTAGAATGTATTTTCTTCACAAGGAAAATGTATAAAATTAATCTTACAATATCAACACTATAAACAACTTCCTTGAGTCATCTTCTGGACACAGAATTTCTGTAAAGATTTAAGTATAACAATTCTAGAATAATTATTTTTAAAAATATGTACATTATTTCCAATGTCCTAGACCCAAGAAGAAATCCAAGTAAACTCTACGAAAGTTAGCCACAAGGCTTTGTCCAGTTAAGATCACGTCCAGCTTTGCCAGTCTTGATGTATTTCAACATAATCAACAAAATTATAACATTACTTGTTTTTGTGTAGGAAGTTCCCAAACTTTTGCATAAATCCTCTCAGCTTGTTTTCATTAGGCTGCAGTGGGTGGTAAGCAGTTGAATTGTAGCTGACCATATGATTACTCCTGCCGTAATTATTCCCTAAGGTCTTGTTTTTGATATCTGATAGATGTGAACTGCTGTTGGCTGCATTTCCTGCAGGTTGGCTGGCATTTTCCATCTTACAGAATGGCTCAAAGCGACTGTAAACACGCCTTTCACTCAAACGAGACCTCAGCTCCTCTCGGTGCTTTGAGCTTGCCAGCTGTGGTGTCACTGAACTTGCTCTTTGGAGAGCAGAAGCAGGAGCACTTTCAGAAGTAGCATTTGTGGAGATTTCCTTTGCATCCTGATACTGAATCTGTTCTGTATTAAATCTTGGAGTAGATGGATCTCCTGCAGTTTCTATGAACTTACTTTCAAGGGGGCACAAGAGAGGGCACTTTTTATTGCTCTCATCAGATGGAGGTTTTGGAGATTTTGGTGACTTTGGAGACTTTGGAGACTTTGTTGGACTCCCGGTGACATCTTCTTTACTTCTGTTCAAACTACCTTGAGAATTTGATGATGAATTTCTTTTTCTCCTTGGGGAAGAATCTGTCTTATTTTCAGAAATCTTTGGTTTTTGAATCTCATCTTCAGAAACCAACGTGTCAGAACTACTACACATCCTGTAAAAGGCAGGACCTTTGTTTTTTGACAAGTTTTCCTTCTTGTCTGGTGTGAGATTGAGAAGTGACCGCAGTTTCTGGGATCCTTTCTTCAGAAAACTTGGGGAATTCTTACTTTCTTTCTTCGATGTGCAATCCTTACTAGACTCCTCCCTGCTAGCTTCAGTGAGAGCTGCCATGGAGATTGCCTTGCTAGCAGTCGGGCTCTTTAGCTCTCTTTTCAGGTCCTTTTCCTCCTGTGGTGAGTGGTTGGTCACGCTATGCAAACTTTTAGCACTCTTCAGCATGTCTTCTGGAAGTTTTGGACTAACTGGCTGCTTAAGTCTATGCCTAGTCAATGTGCTGTAAACATAATTGGATGCATGTTTGTTGGTACCAGGATCCAATGTGGACTTGGAATTAAACATGGGAAAACTTCTCCTTTTGAGGATGTTTTCATTTTGAAGGTTCTTCAGATTTTCAGTGTGTTTGTCTGTACACAGTGTTGTGTACAAATACCGTGATGAGTCGCCAGCTGCATTTGAATTTACACTAGGTTTTGTGTCGTCTGCAATCTGAATTCTGTGGCCTGTTGGTGCATCTGACTTAAGAGGGAAGTTTGTGCTAAGCTCCTCTAAAATAGTATCCTTTCCATTTCCCACACTGGGAGCATGGTTAGATGTCCCTTTGGGTGTTGCACTTCCCTCTGACCCAATTATAGTTGAATTTGAAGAACTTGCACAGCTGCTTACTTCCTGCTGTTCAGGTAAAGTTGGCTGAAACACCAATGACGATCGCAAGCGAGAATGAGAGTACAGTGCATGAGCTTTAATATTTTCAGCTGTGTCATAGCTATCATACCTGTCACCCGGGGCTGACCCATTTGACTCTACTGGATAATCTGATTGATCATTCAAATAGGACTTTATTCGCCAGTTACGCAGGAATGATTTTGTTGTGTGCTCCAGGGTTGGCATCCTCTGCTGCAGATGGCGGATATGATTATCTGTCCCGTTAAAAGACCTCCGTACTATTGAATTTCTCTCTGCAAGATTTACCTTTGGTCGTGAGAACTGATCAGCAAAACTTTGCTGGGGAATATTGTAGTTATTTGCATATCCTCCTCGTAATGATGACACAATACTGAGGCTATCAGATGGCATTTTCCAAGTATTTGGTAGATTGTTTGCTCTGTTAATAGCTCTGTTGAGCAATAGGTAAGGTGTCCTTTCTGGCTTCTCACCAGCATAACTATGTCTCTTCCAGTGCTCATTTTTTTCACTAGGTTGATACTGCTGGATTGGATTTTGAACATTAAAAGCTGGATTAAATGGTTGCTTATTATAGGCTTGATTTCTCAAGCCATATTTATCTATTTCATTTACTGCATATCTTCCACGAGATTTCCAAACAGGATCTATCTTGAGAACATTGTCTTGCCTACCAAAAAGGTTTCTTTGGCTAGAAACTGAAGCCAAGGAAGACACTGAATGTTGGTATGTATCATTATCCCAGAGTGTCTTGCGACTGTTTACCCGCACTAATTCTGGGGCAAATGAGCTAGGAACGGAAGAACGGGCATACAGTGTCCTGAACTCTTCATCAAAGGATTCAACAAGCTGTCCTGTGATAACTTGAACCATACTGAGGTTGGTTTTTTCAAATGACCACATAAAGCTGAAAGAAGAAGAAGAAAAGACCATTAGACACAGTTCTTTTGAGCTAAAGTATTACACCAGTCTTTCTTGATAAGAAAGCTTTTACACACACCTTGGGTTTGTAAATGTACCTCCTAAATAAATAAATGGAGGGCATGATTCATGTAATTTGGACTCAGAAGGTCTAATCTAACACCAGTTAAATTCAGATGGAGATTTTCCACTGATTTCAGGAATCAGGCAGAAATGAGTCTATAACTACTCTTATAATTGCCCTTATAAAAAGTATTCTAAAAAAGGATTCACAAATGTAGAACACTGAAGTACAAATACCTAATGGAAAAAAATCACTTCTACAAAGTCTATGGCAGAACTAACCTATATCCACTGTATTAACTCTTCAGTCAGAAAATGTTTCTGTGAGATTATGTTGTGAAAAAATACACTTGAAATAACATGCAGGACTGCTTCAGCAATTTTGAATGTAGTTAGTTCTAAACATTTCCAAAAATATGCATCTCAGAATTTGAAAAAAGTTTACATTTTCTAATATGCACATTGCATTGGATATGAAAATTTCTTTTAATTGCAATGATAGTGCTTTGATAATGTTTTTTCTCTTTTCTGCTGTAAAACACTGAACACATGCTCAAAGCTAAGTAGCTGCAATTAATTTACAGCTAAAAATGAGATAAAATAAATTAACATGTACATTAAGGATACTGCAACAAGACTAGTATCATGGAGTGCAAAACATACAATTTGTAGGTTACAACAAAGAAAAAATTTGTTTTGAAATCCTGTTTTCATGAAAAAAGGAAAAAATTAAAGAATTTATTTATTTGCATTTTTCTTCTAGACGTTAGAAAATAAGTTAGTTTTGTTCACAAAAATAGCTTACCAATCAAGTTTTTTTTGCCGTTTTTGTATTTTTCAGGAAGTTATAGTGTATCAAGATTAAATCACATCATGCTGCTTTTTTTTCCTATTAATTCTCACATTTAAGAGTAACATATAATATTTTAAAAAAACCCTAAACTTTAAATTGAGTTCAGTGACAAGAGTTCAGAAAGACTTGGTTTTCCTATTACAATTCACTAGATTCTTTTACAAAGAAGGCCTAATTTCCACAGAAATTGATGATTCCAGCCTCTGTGGTGCAAGGTGTTCAAGCAGTGCTGTTTTTCAAATTGGGATGAGAAAACCTATCCCATTCTCCCAGACCATGACACTGTGTGTAGATGTCAGGGTATGCAGGCTCTCCCTGCAGTCTCTTACCTTGAGTCATTTATGAACTTGTCACTTACCTCACTACCATTTTATACATGTCAGTCTGAATTTGGGGCTGGCTGAGTCTTGGAGGAAATAAAAGGTCAGATTTTCAAAAGCTTACTGTGGTGGAAATCTATGAAAGGCAGTGGCTGTGGATCTGGCACCCAGGCACTATGCTGGCAGAAACTAACTCACTTGGGCAAAGGAGAGAAGTGTAGCATGAAAAGAAGGAAAATATTTAATAATGTGTAAGTTAAGACTGTCTCTGCTTTAACTTAGGTTTTTTCCAGCTCTGCGAGGCTGTAAGTTCTTCCAGCCTGTTTTGCCCACATACACTGGAAATACAAAGGAAAACAAAATACAGAAACTTAGCCAAACACAACACAGAGACATGGGCAATTTTGAATTTGACCATCATATACTAGAGAGCCACAGAATCAGTCTCTAATGTTAGCTTTAGAAGATTGTTACATGGAGGAACTATCTTATGAAAAAATTTTGACACTCACTTTTCTGGAGTGAATGTTAAAGAAGAATAATTCTGACAACATAAGACAAATCAGAATTTTTTCTTTCTAGCAACCCTTCAGCTGTAGCGAAACCTATATCCTTTATTTCTTATTTGTGAAAAATGAACAGAGGATCTCTTAGGCTAGTTAGCAGTATCTATGAAAACTTGCTGAACTACAGAAAACATAATCAAATTTACCCATGTGATTCCCTAAAAGAATTTTCACAAATACAAAACCCCAAAATTTGCTATAGCAGCAGTACTGAGATGGCAGGTTTGCTACAGACACTTCAGTGATTGATCTTACCTGTAAGAACCATATATGACTTTCTTACAGTCAACAAGAATAAATTTTTGTTCCATTTTTCCATGGAATTTTGCTCCTGTTTTAGAATAGTAATCTTGTCCTTTCACTGTCCGCACCCTCATATTCTGGAAAAGACAATCAAAACACTTTACTTTGTCTACTATAGTACATGTTTAGCATCCAGGGGGCTAAAATTCAGAGGAACAGCAGAAGAAAAGTTAAATTATTGCATAATAATAAATTCTGCAGGGAATGAAATGCTGATCAAACTTATCAGCTAGGGACCTGAAATGGCCAGTTACTGTTTTGTCTTCAAGACTGATAAGACTCCCTAGGCCACAGAAAATAAAATTCCACTTTTCCACAGTCACAACTTCAGAAAAGAGGTTCTGGCAGAAGACATCTTCAACAAGGGAAAGAGGTTTTGTACTGTAAAAAAAATTCTTTCCATCAGCTGATGCACATGTTTACATGATTTCCAAGTATCTCAGCTAATCACAGAGAACACTTAAAAGAGGCAGGATCACTTTTGTTTTAATTGAACAAGGCTGTTGTGTCTACAAATACATATACCCTACTCTGAGATGATCCACTGAATGATACCACTTGGTGCCAGAATCCCTTGCAGTTTTACCACCAATAAAAACTTATCTATCAGCTTTGCACCATGAGATCAATCACATTTTAAAATTCAGAGACACTAACACAATGTGCACAGGTAGCATGAACTCAATGAAGCAGCTAATTTTGAATTCCATTAAGCTTTATGCTTTATTCATGCAAACTCAGTAAATGGCACTTGGGAAATTTTCCATGCCAGATCTCAAAAATGTCATGAATTTTTATCCCAGACTACTGATGAAACTGATTCAGCTAAGTCAGCATCTTTTAATTCTCTGTCTACTGTCACTTGGTTTTTTATGCTTATAGAAATAGAAAATTTTAAAGAAATTGTTACTACACCTTATGGACTGTACTAATAATAATTTTCAAAAAGTTCTTATGGAGATGTAGAAAAAAACCATGAAGTTCTAGTAGATAGAGGTTGTAGGAGTTTTAAGGATAGTATCTACCACAATCCAATGAACTTTATCTTTCCAAACAGAAAATTCAAAAAATTAGGAGAAAATATCCATGACAAGAAAACACATTTCCAAATAACATATGCTTTCTAAATCAGTGTGTATTTCAGTGTTGGTATCTTTAAACTTTTATCAAATAAAAAATCAAACCAAAGAAGCAAGAGTTACACTTAAAAGCTGCTAAACTGGAAAATTAGAGCTTAACTCAAGTTATCAAAGTTCTTTAAACTTAATTCATAATTAAGTGAGTTTTTGCTTTGCATTTTTGTCAAGCTTTGAACACAAATTCAACTCAGTTAAAATGTAAAAGACAGCATTTAAGAATTACTTTTGTTTGTGAGCTGTATGTCTAGTTAATGAAAAATATGTCTAGCAAATATAAAACATAAAAGTTTATCTCTTAATTAGATAAATAAAAGAAGTATTATCTAGAAGTGCTGTAAAATTTTAAAAGGTAAAAGTTTTAAAAGCAAAAATACAGGTGGATACTTAGATCTATTTTCAGAAACAGCTACAAAAGAATTAATAACAATCCAATTTGCATTACTGAATGCCAGGTTAACAGAAATTTGCATCTCTAACTGCTAATCACTTTTGCCAACCTAATGTTCTGTCTTTTAAGTTTTCTGCATTCCAATTAGAAGTTTTCTTCTTGATGCAAGTAAATTTTCGTGCTTTTCCAAAGTGATTTTGTTGAACTTTGAACAAGCTCACTGAAGAAAATAATTTTTTCACCAGCAGCTATTCAAGCTTTAACTAATTATATTAAAAGCTTTTATTTGAAAGATAAACACTATGGAAATAGTAACTCCTGAAAAGAAGAAAATACTGAAATTTACCCATTCTAAATACAACCGTAATAGTAACCCCTTATTTTAATAAAATCTTGTGAATTAGTAATGAAATTTGCATTTACTTTGATGACTGTTTACCCAGTTCTATATACCACATAATTATATGAGTATTTCAGACTTATATTTAATCATATTTATGTCATTATAATTTGAAAAAGGTAACTTGAGAGTAGCTTATACATTTTCAAGTACCCATAACAGGTAATGCTGGCCTAAAGACATGCCAGTTGAACACATTAGATGTTACTGAGATAATATCTGATCAGTATTGGACAGGATATAATTTGGGAATCAATGCTGGAGGCATAACCAAGTCTAATGGCTTGCAAATTACACACACACACACAAAAAAAAGCTTTGCCTTAGGTGCACATAAGTCGAAATATAACTTTAATTAGGCATATGTAAAAAAGGAATAAAATTATTTACATTAAATTCCTGGGGGGTTTAAAAAATTTGTAGTCATTGTAGTCACTCTGTTCTCCATTTTGTTTACCTTCTCTTCAGTATTTTTCTTCTGTACCTTTTCCATCCCTATTCTTTGATTCTGAACTCTTTTACTCCCTTGGTAGGTCATCCATAACCAGATGGGAACATGACAAGGGCCAGAGATCATGCTCACCTTTCTCACATAACACTTCCTTTTCCTGCACAGTTCATCCAGCATTCTTCACCAGCTTCAAACCCTCTAATTAACGTGCCAGAAATGCACACTTTTATTAATCATCCAAAATCCCAAATCACCCAAACCATATTTGAGGATATATAGCAACAATGCATTCCACTTGGGATAAGGAGCAGTAAACATACACATACTGAATTACAAGCCCCATCTGGCGTGAAATGCTGGGTTTCACCCTCCTGCCTGGTTCCATCCTCAGGCTACAGGACTCTCCTAAAGGCAGTGTGCCACTCATCACAGCATCATTGTGGGTAAAGCAAGCATTCATTTATGAATGGATCTTCTCTCCTGTCCAAGAGTTTATAGGACACTCAGAAACATTTAAAACGTCCAGTGGCTGCAGTTTAAGGATAGCCATCAGTGCTATCCAGCTAAATGACACCCAATGATGAACAAGAAACAAGCTCTAACCTCTTTTATGTACATTTTCTTTACATTTTCATTCCAGAGCGCCACATAACCATGATTTAAAATTTTGAAGTATTATTCACCACTACATATTTATTTTCCTTAGTAAAATCTCTCCAATATGATAGCTAGATATAGTGAGTATACTGGTCTCAAACATTTCATTTCAGCACTTTTTTTGTAGGCACTGCTTTTATCAGTGTTCCATTACTCACCCCACACTTGCTGTCAAGAATATGCACAAAGAAAATGGATGCCTACCTAATATTTAGCCTAACAGTTTTAAAGCAAAAAATAGTTAAATTTCTCATACTGTTCCTCATTACTAAAATTATTTGTTATCATATGCCTCTCTTCTCTAGTAAGACAAAATAGGTCATAGAATGGTAGAATACCATATTAGAAGGGACCTGAAGGATCATCTGATCCAACCATTCTTTTCAAAAATACAGTCTGGTCAAGAGGGCCCAGCACCTGCCCACTTGAGTCTTAAAAGTGTCCAGTGTTGAGGAATCCACCACTAACCTGGGGAAATTATTTCAATGGCTGATTGTTCTCACTGTGACAAAGTTTCCTCTTGCAATCTTTCCAGGAGTAACTTGCTCCCAAGACCCTTTGTCCTTTCCATATGACTCCTTGCAAAAAAAGAGTCTCCACCCTCTTTGTAGCCTCTCTTTCCATGCTAGAACACAGGGATAAGGTCTCCCTTTCTCTTCTCAAAGCTGAAAAAACTCAATTCTCTCGGCCTTTCCTCATATGGCAGCCTCCCAGTCCTTGGATCATCGCTGTGGCCCTTCTCTGGATCTCCTCCAGCCTGTCCACACCTTTTTTTAGTAGTGGGGATGAAAACTGAACACACTATTCCAAGTGCTGAGTAGAGTGGGACAACGACTTGTTTATCTCTGCTGATGATGCCTTGCTGATGCAGCCCAGCACGCTGTTGGCTTTCCTTGTAGGAGCAGCACCCTGCTCCCTCACATTGAGCTTGTTATTGGCAGAACCCCAGCTGGTTATATCCCAGGCTGTGCTGCATTCCTGGATTATGCTTTCCCAGCTGCAAGACTTTACCCTCATGCTTGCTGAACTTCGAAGGGTCTTGTTAGCCCACTCTTACAGCTAATCCAGGTCCTCCTGCAGGGTGGCTCTCCCTTCCACAGCGCCCACTTGTTCACTTCGTCTGGTATCACCAGCAAACTTTGATTTGTACACTTGATCCTGTCATCCAGATCACTTATGAGGATATTAAACAGCATTGGGCCCAGAATTGATCCCACTTGTGACAGACTGTCAGTTTGAAAAGTAGCTATTGACCACATATGTGCTGTACAAATGCCAAGTAGTTTTCAAGTTTGCTTCCTTCAAGTTCGTTTTGAATACGACTCAATGACCACTCAAGACTTGACACAGAAAGTCGCTCACAGATAAAACATCATCCTGTGAGTGGATATTCAATAACCAAATTTGCCTTAGATGTGGAAGTACTGGAAAACTTTTGATAATTTTGGTAACGCTGGTGAGGAAAAAACAGGCTGCAAGCAGGTCTCAAGAGCAGCTCCTACTGTGTATTTAAACATGCATATCTGGGAGCAGACTACACAGAAGGAAAGTGAAATCAATCAGTAATTTAATTTTCCCTTTCCCGCAATTTATTAAAAATATTGAACAGATTATCAGGTAATGAACAGGTCCTGCCAAATTGCTTTCAATATCCTCCTGTAGCAAAATGATTCTTCATTATTAGCAGAAGAGTAAAAAAGAGGTTTCTCCAGAGCATAGAACCTCCACCATGTCTCACCTCATATCAAATAAAACATCTGTCAGTAGCAGAAAAAAAGAGTGAAAATTTTTACCTATTCGTTTCTGGAAAAAAAAAAGTTTGAATCTGTAACAACTCTTCATCTTTCTATGCCAAGGAATTGCAAATCAAGCCAGACCAGTGACAAAGCTAATCAAAGAAGCTTAGGTAGAGGAAAAAAAAAAGAGAAACAATTAATTACTGAGGACAAATGTAGTACAGCCAGAAAACTAATGAAACTGGAAAAGATAAATGGGAAAGTACAGGACAGGAATTATTTGAGCTCCACTGATGGATGTGATGTCAAGATGAATATTTTGTAAGAAACAACCTACATTAAAAGATGCTGCAGGAAAGACTAAAAATAATCCTAGTAACCCCCTGATTTCATAGTTTCCTATATGGAATTCACAAAATAACAATATGGTCCATCCATTTTTTCAGTTACATGTTTCAATAAAGAAGAAAAACATGTCCTGAATTTGGAGTCAGACTACAGATGAGAAAAGCTGTCTGCAGAGACATTTAATGAAGATTTATTAATAAAATCCTCTTTCTTTTCCATACAGAAGACTACTTAGTTGTAAATCGGAATTAAAAACCACAGTTTTGTTCATCACTGCATCTCGAATTTTTTTACTGATTCAAAGGGAGAAAAAAAGAGACAGAAGTGTTGAGTCTCAAAAGCTTTGCAGAAAATTCTTCACAAGTGTATGGACTAAGAAGCATCATCCATACTCCAACAAGACTGAACCAAATCATGCCAGACAATACCAATGCTGCTGGTGCTACATCTTCAGGAAAAGAAATAGACCCGTACAACTCTGTCCTCTTCTTGCCTTCACTGAACAGAAGGGCAAAACCAGAAGCCAAGAGTACAAAAAGTTGAAGATGTTCGCATTTTTTCTGAATCTTGAGTAATGTGAAAAAGGGAAAGGGAGAAAACATCTTAAAAATACTGGCTGTTCTTTCATAGTCTCTTGCATTTCCCTTTTATCCTCTAAAAAGGCATAGGAGTTAATGCAGGAGTAGGAAACGGCTGTTCTCAGAGCAACGGTCACTGGGAGTAGCCCATGCATGAGAAGACCATTAATTTGAACAGCTTTGTTCCAAGCTAAACTGGAAACTCAGCACACAACAGGATTATTGCTTAACTCTTTGGCATATACTTTTTATTTTCTGATAAAACTCGAAGTACTCTAAGTTAACCTTGCAAAGATGTATTTTAGTTCTCCCACCAAAAACCAGGAATATATAAAACACAATGTCACTGAAGAGGCTACATACAAACCTCTCCAATCCACGCTAATCCATACAAAATCTACTCTAATCTATGTATATTAATTCTTTTAACCACAGTATAAATACCTAAGAGTCTATAAAACTGCCTTAAAAAGACAACCTTGAGTCCAAAGAAGGTAAGCTTTTGAAACACCTCTGGACACAAACTGCATGGAATTAATCTGAACATGCATATGGCATTTTTGAGACATCATTTGAAAAGCACAGTCCTAATTTTTTTTAATTAGGAAGGACAAAACTCATTGCATATATAGACATAGACCATTTCTGGCAACATCTACAGTATAATTAACCCAAGTAACCAGCAAATGGTGGTATCTCAATTTCCAGAGTATGGAAGTACTGTCAAATACTCACTTCATGAGGGCAATCACTACCAGTGTTTATAAAACACCATGGTTTTGGTGGTTTTTTCCAGAAGTTCCCACAGTTCTGTGTATTAGGCCACCAGAGAGCAATTCCACACTCATATGCAAGAAACAAGCACGGAAAGTAGAGTGGGAATACTTCTGGGGATGTAAGTCAACACCCCAGAGTAAAAATGGGTATAAAATAGAGTTTGCTCCAAACATCTACCACAAAGTCCTCTTTATCCTCACAAATACACCACATCTCTATCTGATTCCTGGACTGGATTCTTAAAATAGGTGCTGCTAAAAAGTTTTTATAATACTTTTGACTGGCATGAACATAGCTTAACTAGTTACAGACGCAAGGAATTTCAAATGGAACTATGAGCTCAGAACTTTGCAAGGAGACTCTGACAACATCCTTGGAACTTCTTTTGTACTGTCAACAGCAGAGTAAACCTAGAAGCATTTATGCAGCACTTTTGTCAGTTCAGTGCAGCTCATGGTTTATATTCTAATCCCTGACAAACATTTGGGCAGCGCAGAACATCTTATTAAAATGTAAATGTCATCTTGTTATCTCTCTTACAGGATAAAATTACGTATTTAAGGTGTAAAAGCAACAGGATGAAGCACAGACATGAAAATATGAATTTTCAGGAAAACACTACTAAAATAGAATCTTGGGCCTCCTAAAGGCCCAATTTATTATCTATTTAATGCATAACCACAAAGAAGAAATCATAAAATGAAGTACAAAACTTATTAATTTATCTAAGTACTATGACTTTATTTGCAGGTGACGATAAGAGAAAGGATTAAAAAAAGCTTAGTTTTTCAAACCTGCAGTATTCTTACATACACAATTATGGAAAATTATTTCATAAATTATATATGAAAATTATTATATTCTATGAAATGCTCTTGTTTTGACACTTGAAAAAGATGCTTCTAAAAAATATATATCTGTAGAGAAAGTTCTGCAGAGAGTTTACCTATTCACACCTGGTTGTCCATTTAAAAAATCAGTATTTAATAACCACTTTTTCAATAATAATCACTTTTCAGTGGGCTGTGGAGGAGTAAGTAGTGAATGTGCATGCAAAGGAAGACAGAATGCCTTACCCTGAGCCTCTGAACTTGACAGCCTTGTTTCTCTGTCATCTTCAGAAAGTGACTGAAGCTCGATTCATCAAGCAGGATATACACTGCAATCCCTCTAGCAGATGCCTCCACGATTTCTCTAAAAATATCCACATCTGTAAACATATCCATAACAATGGCAATGACCTGAATCAAACAGGAAAGACACAAATTATTTTATTGTATAAACTCATATATAGAATTCTTCACTGAAGCCTGTGCTGAGCAGCTAATACACTAATATTTTTTACACATTAAAATGTTCTATTTTCTATGTTGTTTCACTTAACCTGAAGGATTTCAAGACCACTGGATCTTCTTTTTGAGAAATCAAGTGACCACCTGTGTGATGTTTGTCACAACTACCAAAGTCTAGCAAAATGTGTTGTGGGTTGTCTTGGTTTTGTCTGGAATCAAGTTGATTTTGCTCCTAATAGATGGTGCCATCCTGTGGTTGGCATTTAGGATAAGAATAATGTTAATAAAAAACTGATGTGGTTGTTGCTAAGCAGTGGTTACCCCAAGTGAAGGACTTTTCAGTGTTCCATGGAAACCAGGAAGAAGCACAATTAGGACAGCTGACCCAAACTGGCCAAAGGGATATTCCATACTGCAGAATGCCATGGTCAGTGTGTAAACTGAGGGGAGTTGGCTGGGAGGGGCCAATTTCTGCTCAGGGACTGTCTGGGCATTGGTCAGTGAGTGGTGAGGAACTGTAACATGCATCTCTTGTTTTCTTGGGTTTTACTTCTCTCTTTCTCTCTCTCTCCTTTTACTTACAATTATTATTACAACTACTAATAGTATCCTTTTATTATTATTATATTTTACTTTGCTTCACTATTAAACTGTTCTTATCTCAACCCACAAGGGTTTACTTCTTTCCAATTCTCTCCTCCATCCCACTAAGGGGGTGAATGAGCAAGTGGGTGTGTGGAACTTTGTTGCTGGCCGGGGTTAAACCATGACACGGGTGTGTGTACTGACTGGTTTTATGAGGGAAAAGAAAACCCAGTTAAAGAGAAAGGGAGGCAAAAACAGCAATACAAATGCTGTGGAAAACCCTTCAAAATGAAATTGCAGTATGCATGAAAAAAAATCAGATAAAAATTTTGTACACGGGGCTTCTCAATCTTTCATCATTTTCTCTAAAGCTAATGGCTCAAGAGCTTGAAGTAGCTAATAAGCAGACGCTGAAGAGCTGGAGGCACTCTTACTGGGACAAAACCTCCCCAGCTTGTGAGAGCTTGACTCAAGCTCTCACATATTTTGGAGATATATAGATAAAGAAATGTTGTACTGTTGACATATCATTAGTAATCTGGGAAGAGCTACTGTTCAAACATGAAAGGAAATAAGAGGAAGAACCAGTGTCTGTAACATCTAAAGGTAGTATCCACTGGAGTTTTCATGAAAAGTTCCAATGAGATATCTCGGGTGCAAATTCAAACCAAATAAAACCTTTCACAGGTATCAGAGCAGGTTTTACCATTTTCACTACACTTTAAACTACCTGTACATCAATTTCAAAGGTGTAATTTTTAAGTTGTAAGTACTCATCTTATTCGGGAACTGAAATATTTACCTCATTCAGGCAAATGCCGTTGCACACAACCAGGTAAAAGTTATGCCTCCAGTCAGTTGTACGAACTACCTTTTCTGAATCCCACCTGCTTAGAACTAAAAGTTTCGTTTATGCCAAACATGTATTTAAATCACTAGAAATAGAAATGAGATGGCTTACATAAAATAAAATAACAATGGTAACTATTAGAAAAGGTAAAAAAGACAACTCCTGCATAAGAGAAAAGGAACGAACTTGGCATCTTCATTACATGTCACCTGGCAGTAAACAGTCTTTACAAATCCACCAGTCAGAGAGGAACTGAATAGCATCAAAGAATTCCATTCTTTCAAAAATCTTAGGTAATATGCCAACACACTATCTCATTTTCTCTATCGACTTTCTGAAAGTAAAACCTAAATGTGCTTTTCTTCAGTACAGAGTATATTTCTTTATCTAAGGACTGAAAACATGAATGTTTATCTTGATGCCAAGGATCTCATCACTTTCAGACTGCACCTTCTGCTTGGTCTTGTTTCTGAGATACACAGTGTTAACTGAACAAGGCAACCCTATTTATTCATCTGAACTGTTTCACTTGCGTCTGAGAAGAAAACTGCCAAGACAGATCAAGTATGGTAGGTAAAAAGACCAAAAAATAATCTGTTCTCAAATAGTCTGTTTCATTAGCTGTTTCCCCTTTCCTCTGAACTCCCTAATTTCTTCCTAGGCTTTCCTTTTCTCCAGATCTTCAAGAAATGGGTGCTCACTGCATTCTAGGATCAATTTAAACGTAAGAGAAAAATCCTGAATGGATTCATTAGTGTACACTGATACGAGCACATGAAATACTCAAAATCCACAATACAGCCCTCAAAAATCATTTTAACACTTTCCTATGGCAGATATCTAAGATATTCACATTTGCAGCACTTCGTGACATGCAAGATGCATAAAAAACCCCAAAAGAACATGTAATAAAAACCAAAACCCAATGCTGACTAGAATGGCTATATCCATCTTTATGAAGAGGAAGGTAGAGAAATAAACACACAAGCAAACAGGCCAGTAAGTTGGTGACATAAGAAGGATGCATTTGAAGCATACTATTGTGCAGATACTTCACTTGGGAATGAACAGGAGACCCTCTTTGTCTTCACAAGTAAAATTGTTCTTAAACCATTTAGCTTATTAAATCTGGAGTAGTTCTCCAAAGCATCAAGTAATCTTGCAAGAAAATGTAGGTTTCACTTCCAGAGTTGGAATAGGGATTGTATTTCGAAACCTGAAGCTTGTGCTGTCTGAAAAGGCCTTACCAGAATTTGAGTACAAATGCACAGATGCAAAGCCACAGTCATGATCTGATAACCAAATGGGACATCCATTTGTGCATTTCCTACAAACCAGAGGTGACTCTCATTGAATCTCCTCATTAGGTTGCCCATTTACTCTAAGCAACACTCAACTGATCTATTAAACACAAACATAATTAGGTTCAGCTGCTGGAGAAGATTGCGGAATTTGAACAATGCATATGATACACATATGATACATACAACATGTAAAAAGTCATTAACAGTGATAACGTAATTTCTGCAGACTGATTTTCATAAACCAAAACAGATGTTTGACCATAAACTATAGGTTTTGATTCAGAAAGAGAGGATTCCATAAAGGTCATGGAATAGTCTGGCCTTTAAATGTATTAAACTACCTTTTTTTTTTCTCCTTTTAATAGGGGTGTGTGTACATTTCCCCAGTTTGCCTACTTTGCAGCAGAAGGGAGTATTGCACATGGGAAAAAACAAAGCAAATATGGTATTCAGGGTCCCAAGTTTTGATTAATTAAGGAGACCAAGATTAGGAAATTACTTCAGTGAGGTATTTTATAATGTGTACCTACGTTTAATTAAAGCTGCAATAACAGCTGCAGGATTAGTTACTTGCTGCATCACTTTGGAAGAAAAGATTTCACTGCTGTGTTTTTACATTTGTTTTTGCAATTGCAGAGCTAATTTTCACTCTGGTTCTTACAAGAACATAACAGTGAATTCCAGCAAGGAAGAAAAACTGATATAATTCAAACTGCAGAAATCCATCATAAAATTGCCTATTCCATAAGTTCTGTTTCTTTTGGCCATAACAATACCATCCTGAGTCAAGAAAACCTCCTCAAGGCAGAAAGCTCTAGCTCTCTTTTTCCTTACAAACTGCCATTTTTTTCCCAAAGCATATTTGTTTTCCACAACGCAAAGATCTTTTTAAAGGGAACCACTCATGCTTTTGAAGCAAATACAATGGCCTTCTAACCATTCCAGGAAAACTGGATGGGTACAGAAGTTTTTTGATGAAAGCACCAGAATCCTGGAAGAACTTTCCAAACCTTGTCAAACAGATTATCACCTGATCAACTGATCAAAAATGACCCCTCATTTGGGAACAGCTACGCAAGCATGTTTCATCTCCAGGGAGGAGAAAATAATGGGTAGAGCAGACACTTGCTGTGCATAATATCACTTAACACTGAAATTATGCACAGCAAGAGGGAACTACCATCACCTGGGTGGGTATTGGATAGAAGAGCACATTTCAATGATCAACTAAAAGTGAAGACAGTGCAGAAAACAGTTTTTATGCTAGTTTTCTTCTCCCAATATTAAACTTAAATAATCTTTGATTACCACTGCTAGTATTTTATCTTATCTACATATTATTTTTTTTAAGTGATGATTTTTTTAAGCTTAAAACATGGTTTCAATGACATCCTTACAGTACAAGAAAATCTGCTGAAGTCAATAAGCACAAAATTACTCCTAATGAATCTGACAGAATGCTAACTTAACTGAAAGCAGAAGTAGATCCGTATGCTAATATTCTTCTTACTGTCTTGCCAGTATGACTATGCTTTGCGACAGAAAAGTAAACAACACACTCTGGCATTTAAAAACATGTAAATACAGACAGGAAAGTATAATTTTGTTGAATAGCACTATTTTTATGCAAATATTCTAAATGGTATTTTTCAGTAAGCTGATTTATTTAATTTGCATATTGGTGAGGAAAGTACCATTTTAAAGCTCAGTATCTCTAAACTAACATCACTTTCATACAGAGTTCTTTTCATTCTTTTGAAGTTCTTAATAATCTTCAATTTCAGTAAATGACCGACTCTTACACAAAGTACCTGTGACAAGGCTCATGAAAGACACACATACATTTGTTTGTTGGTTGAAACAAACAGCTATAGCTGAAATATCCTGCATATCCTAGATAAACAGGAGATTATGTACATGGTAACATGGCAACAGAGTGGATAATATGACACAGTAAATGGAGGCCAGCGTTCAGCTCTGTGGCACCCATTATGCTACAGGGTAACTTATTGCTAGTTTGGGCCCATCCATGTGCATTGTGTTTGCCTAGATGGTTCTCACCTTCAGGAACTAACTCTATTCAGGGGCTTATCTAGAAAGAAGTTGCCAATCCCAACAGTTACACTTATCATTAAACGTCTCCTGAGCGTGCCCAGGGGAGGGCCAGCAAGAGGGCCCTTGCCCTGTGCCAACTACATGAAGGAGCTGGGCTGTTCAGCCTGGAGCAAAGACAGCTTCAGGGACTCTTACAGCAGTTCCTGGTACTTTACAGGGAAGTTTTTGAGGGACAAAGTCAGGTTCTTTGCAGTGGTGGCAGGACAAAAGACAATGGTCACACCGAAATGAGAACAGTTCTGACTGGATATAGGGAAACCCCCTTATTCCCACAAGGACACCCCAGCAGCAGAGCAGGTTGCCCAGGGCAGTCCAGTTTGCATCCTTTGAGGTTTTCATGACCCAGCTGGATAAAGCCCTGGGCAACCTGCTCAGATACTACCACTAGCCATGCCTTAAGCAGGAGGCTGGGCTGGAGACTTCCAACCGACCAAAGCCTGCAACTCAATGATTCAGAGATATTCACTCCCATCGTTGTCAAAATGAAAGCAAATTTTGCCATGTTTGGTAGTAATTATAAACTTTGCTGTGAGGCCTAAAGAAAACAAACAGAGACTATAAAAAGAGAATGCTGAGAAATAAAGGAGTTTTTCTACTTTACTTCTTCCATTTTTGATAAGAAAAAAAAGTGGATTTTAATCTTCATTGAGTTTTAGGACATCAAAATCAACCTTTTAATTGGTGTGTGCTGAAATTCAAGCATAAATGTAACAAAAGGCCTTTACTGCTAGCACTCAGTAAAGCTAGCACTTCCATTTTGTGAACCCTTGACAGATTCATTATCTCAGCATTACCACTTCTTTCACAAATATGAATTATGATTCTTTAGGTTATATATTGCAGTGTGTGTCATTTAACAACTCCTTTGCTATAAACGGTAAAAATACAGGAGTCCTCTACTAAAACTGCTTCCTTAGGGCAGGCTTTACTAGCGACACCTACCAATATCAACAGCCTAGTAAGGAATAATGGTGAAGACCTACCCTACACTGCAAGAGTATTGATTTCTTGTAACCTACACGTGGCTTACTTTGGGCATTATATGACAAAAATCCGTATTGCTGTGCAGTGCTTTTAAATGCCACCACCCTTTCTCACCCCAAGAACAAAGAACCACATCTCTGACAGAATTACTAACTCTATTTTCATTGACCCTTTCTCTGTTACGGCAGTCCTCTTTTTGCAGATCTCTGTTTTGGGGAGAATCTCCTTGAGGCACAGGCTCAGTACTACCTGAGTCTGGCAATGAAACAAGAAAAACCAATGCCTGCTCAGAGAGCAGGCAATTGCAACAGTGCAGAAGGAGGATACAGTGCTGGGTACCATGCTGTTAGGAACAGGAGGCAGGCAGCAAATGGACTGGTGAGTTTCTGGCATCATAAGAGACAAATTTGGTGGTCAATGCAGACAACCTTCCCTCTGGTAAGCTACATAATATGTCCCACAAATTATTGTGGGGTTTTTTCCAATTATATTATGTTGGTTTTTATGGTTGAGGGTTTAGATCCAATTTATGTTTTCTGCAATTCATATTAACAGCTCCCTAATAAATAATCTGTTATCCTTACTTTCTGGCACTGTTGCTCACACCAGAGTGCTTCTAAGACAAAAGTTCATTAATTTGGTATTAATTTGCAAAATTGAAGACAACCCTGAAATGCTTTGCACAACGCATCCTTTTATTGCAATGTCTACTTTGAAACCATCTGTGCTGGATGAATTGCTGAGGTCTCACATTACAGCAACAGATGAGAAGTCCTGCAATAAATTGCCGAAGTGTAATATAATGAGGGGAACCTTGCTCTGTAAATACAGACTAATACAATAATATAAATAGTAATCAACCATCTGATTATCCATTATCCATTCTCCTACAATTTCTGTGGCAATACAATGGAACAAATACTGAGATGATTTATACCTATGCAACATTCATTAAATTAATATCACTACTTGTTGCATTGTCACTACTTGTATTATCGTCATAATTGACCCCCTGAGATCTCATTTAATATATTTAATTTGGCTCTAAAGACACAGAGTGATATACAATAACTATGTAGTGTACTTGGAAATGTTCTTCTATTATTGCATTCTTTAAAAGCAATTTAATTAACTACAGGGTGAAGTCTGGCACTTCATTATTACAGACAGCTGCACCACCTCAGAATCAGCTCTCCTAACCCTCACTTACCTCCCTCCTCCTGCTCCAAAATATTTCTACCATTTATTCTGAGGATAGAAAAACACAGCTCTCAGAACCAAGTACACCTTCTGTTCTGACCACCAAGCCTCATTTTATCATGCCATATATCGCCTACAAAATCAAAGAACTTTAAAGTAAAACCTAAGTTTATATGGAATAAAAATTACCTTCCAACATGTACATTAGCAATCTTCAATAACCTCAGCAGTTTCTCTCTCCAACAGGACATCAGAAAAGTTCAACACCAACAAAAAATCATACCAATTCACTGTCCAGAAAACATAAAATAAACTTCTAGCTATCTCCTGCAATACAACAAGAAAAACCAATGCAAACTATTAGAAAATTATGAAGATGGGTAATGACATAAGGCAGCTATACAAATAGTTTTAACTGTGTTTACCTGCGTAGTCCACATGGTAGAGCTTTATCTGTTCTGTCCAAGAAACACACACAAAAGATGTGCAGTAGAGGACCTTTCTAGCTATCAATAACAGGGGAAAATGTTCTGATTCTCTCAGTGAAGAATAATATGAAACAGGAGCTCTGAGGAAGGATCCAATTTTACTTTGAAAAACACTGGGAAGATCAAATTTTTACAATGAAGAATCTTCTTAAAACTACACGAGAATTCTGCCTTTTGCTCTATTTGGGAACTTTTGTATAGCTCGTCTAAAAAAAGCAGATCAGAAGACCAGCATTAGCTCTTCGACAGGTGAAACTAAAACCAAAACAAAAGTAAAGGTCTCTGAAATGTAAATAAGACTGTTTTCTCTGAAAAGTGAAAGTGTGGAAGCCTTCTGCATTACCTTTCAGAAAGCTACTGCAGGCCAAACTAGCAAGTCATACATACACCAACTTGAAGTGACACCTTCTCTGTTACCTCTTGAAATTCATGCGACTGGGAATTTTATCTTGCGAAACTTATGGGAGTGAGCTCCATTACTTCTATAAATGTGATCTTTATCTATGAGTTTGGTAGTTGTTATTCTGGCTGAAGGATTAGTTAGAACTCATCGTGAGCTGACCAAATTGCAGGAGACACCACCTCACTCTGGCCAGCAGCAGAGGCAGTAATTCCTCTGAAGCTTTACTTCCACACATGCAGAATTGAGTGTCAGCAAGTCATGGCAATGAGAAGATGGAAGGGGATATTCCAGGGACTCTTCATGGGGACTTTCCAAAGAGCATTTATAAACCTAATCCTTGGAATGAAGGATCTGCAAAGAAACAGCTGCTGCTCAGTGCTGGCACACCATAGACAAGAAAATATTTACCTAAATGTGCAAAAAATCTGTCATGCATGATTAAAACAACAAGCGTTCACAATGCTCAATTTTAACACTTCCCTTCCTGCTTGCAATGCTCTCATCAACAACTAAAATGCTTTTGGTATTCAGCAAGCAAGTTGTGTTCTGTCACACTGAAAACAGAAGCAAGCAGAGGTCCTACAGAGAAGGGCATAAGGCAGCACAGAAAATCCTTGGCAAGATGGAGGGAACACATTGGGGACCTTCCTCTGCCCTTTCTTCTCTTGCCATTGATATCACTGCTGTATTCCCAGTGCCATGTGGGCTGCAGCTGGTTGGGTAGCAAGATTCTAATATTTAGCTCTTCAGAATGTTCATATTCAGTAGTTATATTGAGAAGCTGCCAAGATTTTTCTGAGGAAAACAAATAGAAAGGAAATGCCAGGATTTCTGACAGCCTACAACTCTGCTATACCACAATGGAAATTCATGACAAAAATCAAAGGTACTTCTCTAGCCTCCGGCTTTCTCTATGATGAATTTCAAAGACTTGCTCCTTCAGAAATACTTTTATTTTATTTAAAAGAGTATTAACAGCTTCAATATGTGGGTTCTCATGGGATCCCTTAATATTTAGTGAATGTTTTGGCTACTTGAATTAATATTATAATGTTGTACTTTTTATTTTAAGTTTGTTTGTAAGTAGCAGCACTTACTTATTCATGTGTGCGTATTTAGTGGCTGCACAAAAACAAACAATGCACAACAGTGAGATAAGCCTTAAATATTTTATTTAAAAGTCTCAGTAGTATGAGTTGACCACTGCAAGGTTAAAAACTCTTTCAATACCTGAAATTATTATCTCACACCTGACAGCAAGGGAAAGGGATACCTCAAATGCAGGGGGGGATAGGGGGAAGGAAAAGGGACAAAAATTTTTTTTAAAATGCACTAAAATTGTCCTTTCAAATCACTCCTGCTTAAAAATGCTCCTCATGCCACAGTAAACTAGATTGGACATTAATTCTTCTAAGGGCTCTTCCTGTGATTTCCTTCAAAAAATATTAAAATAATTGCTTATCAGAGAGCCAAAGTAAATGTATGAGATTTCAGCTGATCTAAATAATAATTCTAGAGAATATTTTGGGGGTTTGCCACCTTTAACAGTATTTTTTGGTGGGGTTTCTTAGATTGGGCATGGACTGATGTTCTGAGTCAGTCTGCCTTCCCACTGATTCACTTGGTTTCCTCAAGAGTCCTGTATACATCTCCAATACTAAACCCCTCTTCCTCAGAGTTTATATATTGAAAAATGCTAGGCAATGTATAAAACCCCACAATATGAATGAACATTTACAGGCTATAAACTTTGTAACAAAAGCATTTCTTAAAGTATAGAACTTTGTTGGCATTTGTTAATTAGTCACTTGGAAACAATGAAAGATTCTCTTCATCAAAGGCAGAGTTATAGGAAGAAGAGATGATTCAGACCAACTTTTCTAGACCAGGAAGGATAATTTTGCTTTTAAGTTTGCTTATGCAAGAGCTGTGTACTGTTTGTCATCTTTGAGACCTTAATAGTAAACTCATTTCTGAAACTAAATGAAATGGGATGAGCTGCATATCTAATATGTGTATTTTATAAATAAGCTACATATTGAAAATATCCTGCGTGAGTTTCAATACTTCTGCTGGTGTGTATATATATCAGACAAAAAAAAATCCAGAAAAACATAACTACATAGTTCAATTGTTTAACACTGCCTGAAATCCCTTGCTCTTGCTTACAAGAATAAGTAGGTACGAAGGTACAACTTGCACAGAAGAGAATCCAAAAAGAAAGGCACGTTTATAACACAGGGGTGGAAAGTGCTGACTGATTACATAGTAGATGCTGGAAAAGAATGGAGTTAGATGAAAATAGGTGTCTCAAAAGCAGGAAACATTTATTTTTGCATTTCTACGCACATGAAAATTTTGGTGCATCCAAGTTAGCAGACAAACCTGATGAGTTTCAGAGTGGCTTATGATTCAGAAGGATGGACAGACTTTGGAATGCCTATATGCAGTATGTTAAACACAGTCCACATGGATGGCCCATCAACATTTTTAGCAAGTGGAAAAATAAAAGCATACAGTTGAGGAAGCTTGTAAGCTGTGTACTGCTAAGTCCCTGACTCTTATACCAGGGTGACCTTGCATCAAGTAAATACAAATTCATGCACAGACTAATATTTTCTAACATGGAAGGCATTGCATCCAAGAGAAAACAAATCTATTTTTGTAGGCAAACCAAACAAAAAAAAGTTAAATCACTAGATTTAAAATCAGTGAAAGTCTGCAGACCAATGAGCATGATCTGATTATGTAACTGACTTAATGACCTTGATACTGAAGAACAAGTCCTAATTATATCATTAATTGTTGAAGGTTAGTCCTCTATAGACACTCAAAACTCCTTCCAAAAGGTAGACTGCATAAGGAACACTGATAGAGAAAGTGTTTCAGAAATAAATGTAGAAAAAAAAGAGGAATAAAAAATTGGGAGTCCTTGCAGAAGACATTGTTATATGTCCATAGAACCCCAGCTGAGACTAGAAGTAATTCTGATTAAAAACCTCCTCTAGTTCGTGGTCTAGAGAAGGTAATACCAAAGTGAAGAAAGGAAGCCTGAACAGAAGCTCCTGTTAGTCTTTGGAAAGCAGTGGCATAATTTCTTTGTGGTAAGGTTAAGAAGGAATATTACCGTCTACTGCAATAGAGTAGTATTTGTTGCAGCTGCAATTAGCAGACCTGGATAGCTCACATGCAAGGCAGCAAAATAATTTTGCTGTTGGTCATTTTTAATTAAACTTTTGAGTATCACGGAAATAATGCCTATGGCCACAATTCAAGAAACAGCTTGATGATCCAAGCTGGTTGCTCAGCCTGACTTCTGAAAGGAAAACCAACAAGAGAGTCAATTAATACAGAAATTAAGGCAAATCACATATTTAGAGAAGGGTAAATGGGAAAACACCTTTTTAAATATTGCTTATTTCATCCTTTTTTGAAATACAGCTTTTGTATTCAGCTTCACATGTGACTGAGAGTCAGTAATAGACACATGAGGTACAGACACTTAAGGACTGGTTATTGGCCAGATGTTTAAAGTAGTTGCCCAATGAAAACAGATGTTTAAAGTAGTTGCCCAATGAAAACATTTTGATTGCATATATTTCTAGCAGCCTGTAAGGCTCAATGATATTAAAGAATTTCATACCACTGTCACAAAAGGGGAAACAAACCCACTATAATTTACAGATTATTATGGCCTATTTCTGTTCCCCTTTCCCTTCCTTCTGTGACTGCCTTTGCCTCACTTCCCTCTTCCCTCTACTTCCTCCCTACCACTGCACTTCCATAATTCTTTCTTTCTCCCCTCCTGTCCCTTCTTCCTTCTTTCAAGGAAGGAACTCCAAACTCATTTATATTTGAGACTGAAAAAAACCTGATATTGGATACTGAATGTGGGCTTAAAACGGGCTCCTATGCATTTTATACTAGCTTAAAAATACTCTCCTTTTTATTCCACTATTATTTAATGACTGTACCCTTATGATATTCACAACAAAGCTTTTGATTCCTGCTACAACTACTATTTGCTTTAATGCCACTAATTTCAAATTCTATAGATGTACCTAAATACGTTTAAGGAAGTCAACTCAAGCAGTAATATGGCTAGAGTAAACCAGAAAACTACAGAATGCAGGCTGTTTAAAATTACTGGTCAGAGGTCAGTGATGGGTCAGTATAAAGGAAAGCCTGTGATCCTCTGGTATAAATAAGAGAGGATGAATAATGAAAAGTTTCTGCAGGGTTTAGCTCTGCCAGATTCTCTGTTCACCTTTCAAATTTTTCCAGTTCAGCCACATGATATAGTAATACGCATTTATAAGTAAAAATAGCATGCCTGGATAACACCTGTAAATGTTACCATTTATGTTGCAAAAAAAGCAACAGCAATTATGTCAGATCCGTATTCTGAAACATATATCACAGACATAAGGTAAGCCTGCCTAAGTCCATATGGCACATGGTTACATCTGAATGCCAGTAAACAACCCAATCAGGTGATTTAAACTATTTACTTTTTTAAACATGCTGCCAATTGAGCAGGAACCTTCCCTGATACTCATGAGAAACAGATTACACCACCTGCTCATAGAGCAGCCACAGCTACTTGTGCAACATACTGCTAATGACTGTGTGCTGGCAGACTGCAGTTCAATTTCACCGATTTTAAAGACAGGTTTTGAAACTAATTAATTAATTGTTGTCTGCAAATCATGTTCAGGTCCTCAGGTGAAATCCATTACCCTGGCATGCTAGATTATTTATTATAGATTAAATGAGAAAGGAAAAAAATGATTGCAGACTAGTCTGAAAGCATCGACAGAATGTCCTAAAGATAAGAAAAGATTAGTCTTGTTAATAAGTAATTATGTGCAGCTTTTCAGGAAGAAAACAGATCCAAATTTCTATGCACAATAATATATGGAGCAAGATGTCTGAAATAATAGGGAAGCAATTATAAAAACCCTGCTCAAACCTCCTGTGAAGCAAACTGAAATGAAGAAGATAAGTAATGCTGCAATTCTTGCAGCCCCAGTGGAGTGAATAGTGAATTAGAACTAAACAAGGTACTAAAAAGAATTTAATTCCTGAATCAAATCCAGCACTTAAAAAATAAAACAATAAAAGAATTACAAGTTATCAAAGAGTTATCATTTAAGTACCAATGCTATGCTTTAAAAATACTGTATCTATAAAAATTATTTCAATTTTTAAGTCCTTTAAAAGCTTTTAAAGTCCTTTTTAAAGTCCTTTAAAAGCTTTAAAAGCTTTTTTTTTAAAGTGAAACCTGACAATTCTTGTTTGAGCATGAATTTTGCACAGGTAGTGAGGTATTTGAGGGACTTTGCATGCAAGGGATAAGAAATGGAATTCAAAGGCACAAGTGAAAAAAATTTAAAGAAACATTTCTTTCTTATTTGTTTCTGCTGGGTTTTGCTCAACTGATCTTTTGCCTCTGTGTGAGCTGACTTTTGAATAACCATCTCTGTCAAGCAAGAAGCAATACAGCTTTAGAATTATCTAGGTGACACTATTATTATTTTGTAAATGCAGTTAGCATCAGCTTTCACCGATTTACATACAGCTCTTCCTCAAGACTACACAAGTATTAATTCATCACTTGCAACTTGATATTACAATTATGCAAAATCAGAGGTAAGATTATTTGATCCTTCTGATAAAGTCTGACCAGGTATTTATAATAGTCCACCTTTGCTATCTACTACTCTTTCCATTTAAATGTAAAAGTTTATTTTTAATGGTTACAAGTTTATCAAGTGTATTCATAATGTTTTCTTAAATCAGAGCCCTAGGCCACTTCCAGGACACATCTGGGGACGAGCAGACACACAGCCAGGCTGCAAGACTTCCTTCCGTGATCCAGTTCCATCTGCCTCAGCCACAGATGAGCACTATGGTCTGCTCCCCTCATTTTTCTCATTCTCACAACAATAGGATGCATAATGAACCACTCATTCAAGAATCATTAAAATGAACAATTATTCAAATAAATGAGTTATCACTCTGCAACTAACTGAACCCTTTACACTCAACTGAGCTAGTGACCAAGTTAATGGCAAGTTAATGGGGTTTTTTTAATGGGTAGAAGAGAAACATGTTATGACAAGTCTTCCACTGTACAGCTTCATGTGTGTGAGAGCATTACCCATTCTATAAAATATTCCTCCTAATGTGCATTGCGTGCCAGTTCACGTACACACACCTAACCTCCATTTGGGTAATGGTAATCAGAGATCTAATCAGGAAGCCTGCTGAACATCTGCAAGAAATGCAAAACTCCTGCTAGAGCAAGGTGGTATTCTCCAAAACATCACAGCAGATACCTGAATTTAAGAATGGAGGAAGAAGAAAACCAAGTCTCAGGGGTACCTGCTGCAGCTCTTCAGTACTCTTCTTTGCAAGATTTGCTGCCTATTTGTGCCAGTGAATCCCCTGCAGCCACAAAACATTCCTGCATTGAATATTTGTGTACCTCAAGGGTATATATGCTAGGAAACATGAGGGGCAGAGAGGAAAATTCACTTCTTTTGCCATCAAAAGCAGAGCCTTCTAATAATAAGGAGCGAAAGCAGAAACACCACTGACCAAACCACCCATAGATTTACATTAAGCCATGTTCTATTGGCAAATTGGCTCTGCTGGAAAATGTGCCAAGCATGCTCATAGCTAAATATACTAGATAACTTTAGTTGTTTGAAGTAAGGATGAAGGCGAGAATATGCAATATACATCTGTGGAGGAGAGGTGAACATTTTATTCCAAGAACACTTTGTAAAGCATTGCTTTTTGATGCAAAATAGTGCCTTTCAAATAAATATTTGTTCTTACAAAGCACCTCTCAGGTCTCAGGAAACACGTTCCCTTGAGTAACCTGCCCACTCCAAGTTCATGCCAGAAAACCTCTCCCCTCCCAGACTGCCATGCTCTCTGTTCCTGTGTGCATGCATAGAATCCACACTTTCTGTAGCACAGTGTACACATGTGCATGTAGAGGATTGCACACATGTGCACACACACTGACTGAAAAAAAACCCCATTTTATTATTTGCCTTTTTCTTTTAGATAAAAAGTTTCAAACCAGCACTGTACTGGCAAAAA
>VXAX01000740.1:1102078-1122656 GCA_013399835.1 Leptocoma aspasia
AGAGCAATCATTTCAGGTATAGTAACAAGACAGTTTTTATCCTCTGCTCACTTTAAAAGGTGTACATCTTTTCCTGCTCTTCAGAGTGTTTCCCTGTAATTCTGAATCTGCTTTCAGATGTTGGTACAGTGTGCACTCACTCAAGAAGTACAGATGTCAGGAAGGAATTTTTCAGAGTCTATTGTAACTTTTTGTTTACTATGACCAGCAGTTGGAATTAAAAGATACTCCAGTCTCTTTTCAATCTTAGAAATGTAATATACGTAATTTTCACTGACACAGGAACAATTTTTACAATGAAACAAGAGTAGGCATGCAAAGGTAAGACTTTCATAACACTTCTGTGGGTGACTGAGCATTTGCTGAAATGCAACCTAAATTAGAAACACTATGTCAGGTGAACAACAAAAAAGTTATTTTCTTGTTTCCCACTGATGCACAGAGGAGCATTGTGAGAAAAAAAGTAACATCAGAAGATGAGCAGATAATGGGGAAGCAAACAACTCTGTTTCATATTTGGATATTACTGAAATATTTCTGCTTGAATGCTCTAAAGCAAACAAACAATCTCAGGGACAGAACAAATACACAAAAGGCTGATGCAAAATATAAAGTTTTAACCACTGGAAGCTCCTGAAAAAGGTAGATTTCAGCATAAGCTCTTGATACTATGTTCCCTACCCCTAGTAACCCAAACTATCTATGTGTCTTCACAAATCACTCTGAGATGACATCCACATTTATAGATGAGGAGTCTGTGTTCTACACAGAATCTGTACACAATTCTTCCAAGTCCTAGACCAATGTATTTAATCAGAATTTTTTTATACTCAGCAAAAATAAAAACATACAAAACCCCCCATATTTTTTAAAGTATGTAAAATACCTCTGAATGGAGACAAATGTAGGGAACTGGAAAAACATGTAAATCACTCCCATTTTATCCAGTTCTAGAAGATACTAGCATAGACATATATTTTTAATAGAGTAATGTTATTTACAAACACCCAAATCATCCCTGGAGCAACTAAACAAACAGAAACTTACTGAAATCTGTTTCTACTACTTCTCTGTCATAAAAAACTCTGGAAGAATTACCAGAAAAAATAAGCATCTTTTTAAATTCCTCTTAAGTTAACACTTAAATTGCACACAGAAAGCTTTTCCTCTGTAAAGCGCAAACCATTCCATAAATGCAGGAATAACATATTGCACTTGTTTTTATCTGGGAAACAACACAGGGCGTGTGTGTGTGTGCATGTCACGCTGCTGTCCTGTGTGGGGACACACGAGTCAGCCCATTGCTAGTGAGCTTTGCCACTGGAAACAGTCTGGTCACGCTAAGGTGATGCTCCGAGGAGGTGAAGACACCCTGCTCCTCGCCAGTGTCCTTGTGCACTGATCCCTGCTGTGTGAGCAGATCCTCAGAGGCCAACAGCCAGGGATTGTGGAGAGGCTGAGCATCCTAAGGTCCCTATGAAAGCAACCCCTGCAGCTACGAATCAGCTCGAGCCGAGCCTCACCCTCCAGTTCTGCATTTAGAATTCTCTGCACCTTCTCTTTTGGCTGACTGTCACGTTGAGTGATGAGATACACAAGCAGAAAGCTCAAGCAGGCTTGGTCTGGGCTTGCAACCTGGGTTTCCTCAAGCAAATTCCATCTTTTAGAGACAAGTGGTTGTCCAAATAAAACTCCTGGGCAATTATGAATTAGTTACCCAGAATTGTTGATGGTAAGACTAGCACCCACCTGTTTTAAGGTCAGATTTATTCTTAGCATCAGCTCTTTGAAGATGCAACACTGTCAGGCTTGTGTTGTGCAGGGAGTCAGATGTCATTCTCATTACAGTCCCTTCTGACATCAAAACCTGTGAATCTCTCAGTTTTATCAGCCTCTGCTGATTTTGTAGTCCAGAAAAGGTTGAATGGGGAGAGGCCGAACAAGCTACGAGTTTTTAAAGGCTACAAACACTGACCACAGGCTCACGTTTACCCAGCTCTTTTTCAAAACAACTACCAGTAAAATCAGTTACAAGATCTTATCTGAAAAGGAAAGCAATGACAGGGCTCATGAAGAAGACACATGAACACATGTACAAGCAGTGGCATATAATCAAGAAGTACAAAAGACTGGTTTATATGAAAAAATAGCATTCATTAAAATACCAGAATAACTGTTAGTCTTGGGGGGAGATCATGTCTCTATGAATGAGTCCAAAACTAAAGGCCTGCCCCTGGGATTTTGAGGGGAATGAACCTGGAGCATAGGAATTCTCACTACATGCAATGCAAAGAGCCACTCAATTCAAATTCCCAGGCAGAGAGAACCCAAAGCATGCCTAAAAAAATACAAGGAAGCAAAAACTGCAGATTCTGTGAAACACCACGGAATATTTTACAACTCGAAAACAAATGAAACACTTAAATTGGTATTTTCTCAGTTTTGTGGTTTTGAACAAATTTGACAATGGAAGGAAAAAGGAGTGTACAGTTTATTACTATTAAAATCCTTCCTGGACAACCTGCTGACCTTCAAGAGCCAACCATGACTTTGAAATTAATTAAACTGTCCTAAGTGAAATACCATTCTCAATTTTCATAATGCATTAATTTAGTTAACTATGTTCATAATTACAATGAAAGATTTTTGGTATACATCATATTCACAGGTGTTCTGCATTTCAGCCTATGGCATTGCCAACAGCAAGCTTTTCAATGAAATTCCAGTGTGTATGTGTGTATTTATTTATATAAATATTTTGTAACCTGTTAATACAGATTATTTAAAAATATTTAATGTCAGTTCTTACTTCTTTTTTTAACAGGTAAAGAGATTTCTCTTATTGCATTTATATATTTCATAAACATAAAATGGATCAAAATAGGATGCTTTGCATTTTTACTGTTTCAAGCCAAAATCCAATTTAGATCCATAAATCAGCAATTTAAAAACAAAACCAGGAGAGTTCAATGCTTATTACTGACATTGTAATTGCTTTATTCACAGCTGTTGAAAAAGAAAAAATACAAACCAGTGTATTTTTACTGTAATTTAGGACAGTCAGTGGAAATCACTAAATTAGAAAAAAAAATGAAGTACTGGATTATTTTTAATTTTTATGTTACAATGTTTTCCATATTTCCAAATTTCTCCTCACTATAGAAGTAGCTTAAATACTAGTCAAAGTGATTTCTTTCATAATCTCCAAACTGGAGTATATTTAGCATAATTTTCAGAAACTTCTCCACTGTTAGGACAGCAATGCCTCCAATAGGCATCGACAGGAAGCTTTTTTGTACCGTATCAGGGATTTCTTTTCTTTAGGGAAAATATTAGATTCTTTACACAGATTCAGCCAAGACTGATCAGAGACTGCTCAGATTTAGATCTACTGAGTAAGGAAAAATTATGCTTAAACCCATGTCTGTTTCTTTTTGCATGCATTGTATATATTATGAATCCCCACACACGCTGTATGACAACAAACAGCTCTGACTAAGTTCCATTCGAGTTTTTAAAACTAGAAAGTCTGTGAACGTCAATGTAAAATGAAAGGCAGCCAACAATACCACTGTTACTTCTTTAAAACAAGACAGAAAGATTTCTGTATTTGGAATTAAAATGCCACAGCTTTTTGTTTCTCATTCAGTATCGTATTTTCACAACAGGTAACTTTAACTGTGCTCCTAGAATGGTTCAACAAATGTACTTAGCTGGAAATCCCCCCAAATCTTTAAACACCTAGCTTTTTGTGGTATTTTCAAACTGATTACATTCTATGGAAAAAAGTCTGACAAGGATTATCTTCTAATGGGGCTTTCAGATACTCAGCTTTGTAACTTCAGTGCCTGCATTAAAATACTGCTATTACATATTTCAGAAATTAGATATTTTCCCTTTTCAAATTATCTGTGCTTTTGTTATGTGCAGTCTACTACCTTAAAAATAGATAGCTGGGTTATGAACTAGATAGTAACACATTAAACTGAAATGTTTTCTTCTTTTACTTTATATCTCAAAGGACTACTTTGTATAATTAAATTTAGCAAATAACCTCCTCAGACAGTATGAGCAATGTCTCTGCACAGAATTAAGCAGACTATGAAATTTAGATCCCTAGAATTTTTTGAAACACCACTAAGAAAATTCAAAATAGGTAGACCTACATATGTACATACCATTTTGTATCAACAAGTCCTAATTGTCCATTTCTTGAGGTAACTGTTTTGTTTTAATTTAAGAATATAGAGCATTTAAAAAAAACAAAAATCCATAAACTATTCTGGACAGTTCTACCACAATAACTAAATTCCAGACGTTTGCTTCTTACTGGTTTTTCTTTTGTTTTTCTTACCTGCATACCAGCATGCATGAAGAAGTGCACGTGTGCTTTTTGCAATACATTTTGCAAGCATTTTTAAAGCCTTAAGAGTACAAATTGAGAAACTTTTCCATGGAATTTACCTTGCAGTGTACACAAGCTCAGTAAACACAGTGTAATGTGGCAGAATATAATAAAGCCTGTATCCCCCATAAGAAGTGTTACCGCTTACTAGGAGAGGACTTAATCATTTTGGTTGAGGCTATTTATAGGAAAACTACAGAATAAAATGTTCTTTGATAGACATTCTCTATTGGCAAAATCTGTTCTCGCTCTTTATGTAGCAACATGATAAATTAAGTCTTGCTCTTGTATTTCTTTTTAAGGGACCAGTCTATATTCTATAATATTCATATGTGCACCCACCCCACTTCGGCAGGACCTGGGTCTGAACGCAGGGATCAGTAAAGGGATGGAAAGGAAAACATTCCATTGGTTTCAGGGCTTTGCTCGGCTTTCAGATATCCAGTTATTCAACACAGTTTTTATTCAGAATAAAAGAATTACAGCAGTCTGCTTGGACACATATTATTCTTTTTTTAGGTGCTCACAGTGTGCAGGGTGCAATCACCTGAAGATGTAGCTCATTTTGGACTACAAATGTACTGTGGCATGATTTAAGAGAAAGAGATTAATTAAACGTTCAAAATCAGATCCTTAATGATATATGGCCATATCCCTAGGCATCAATCCTGCAAACATATGCATGTCAAGTTAATAGAACCTCTCATATACACAAATTACAGTATTTAAATTATCCCAGAATTACACATCTAATTTTGATCAAAGAAAAAAACTGAAGCGTCTTCATTGAGCAGATATTATTTTTTGTCTCTCTGCCCTTTACTAAATATTCCCCCAAAAATTCTTGTCAAGTTTTATTAGAGGTACTGTTTGATAAAATGAGATGAAAAGCAATTGTGTATAGAAGTCACGGTTGTAATTAAATAGCCTACTGTAATTTCTGATACACAATTGTTCGATCTCTAAACTTTCTAATTTTTGCCAAAAACATCGGTAAGATAGTCTTGTTCAGAAAATATACCTTCATAATATTTAATATCAGATATGCAATTTATAATAAAAATCAAAAACCTGGCAATAAAATTGATCAGACTAGCAATTCAAAAGCATAGCTGCGTTTCTAACATCATGTTGGTGCTTTACAAGTTCTTACTGAGAGTGACAGAGGATGGGGAAAACACACAAACACAGTACTGCAAGCACTGTCTTCAGGTATGCTGACTGACACCCTCCAGGGCAGCCACATTTCTTTACTGACTTAAGAGGGAGGTATTATTCCCAGATGTCACACCTGGAACTGCTTTCCAGAAAGACGCCAGAAGTATCTATAGCAGGCAGCAAATGTTCACCTCTGAGGTGCACCGTGAAAGGAGAAAGGACAGAGGAGATAGGGTTGTCCAAGGGACAGAGCTGGAGAGGGGGGCAAAGAGGGAGGGAAAACAAAGAGGAACCATGACAAAAAATGTATGTGTGATGGTTTCCTGTCACACTGTAAGTATGGTCACTTCAGTATGCACAGCTTTCATGCCTTATTCGCACCCCTTTGATACAGATTCTCAGGGAGTTACTTCTGATCAATGCTCACCACCACAGAGTAGAGCCCAGCTGATTCAAACATTGGTTCATCTGTGTATGTCTTAAGCTGTCCCCTTCCACATGATGTTCTAAGACTCCAGTAACCTCAAGCTGCCAGCATTTCCACCGTGGGTGCAGGCTGCAGAGTGTTATGGTTCCTCAGAAGGTCTAAACAGTGTTTGGCTGCTGCACTGGTTTCTAAAAAGAATCAACTGAAAGGACTGGCAGGATCTCTGCTCCTCTGACATGCTTCTTTCCCAACACCCAAGAACAGAACATCTTTTCCTTCCTTTGCTCTCCTTTCTCCAAAAAGCACCTGGAGCTCTGAAAGGCTCTGGCACATATACAGAAGAGCTTCCTGAGCTCTCAAGAACTCATTGCAAAGACACTGTTTAACTCCTCTAACTTCAAGACGAAGACCAGGGCCTTTACTTGGGACAGAAATCCTGTAAGGAGTGATTGCAATATCGTATCATGGCACCTCAGATCCGGACTGATCCGGATTTCATCATTATGCATCAGAAATCAAATCGTCTGACTAATGAGATTTCTGGCACAAGTGGCTTAGTGATATTCAGTAATCTAGAATTCATTAACAGAATAGATGACGATATTACTGCAATAATTTTGTGCATCATAAAATCCATTAGAAAATACAGTGATGTTACTGATGCTCATGTTATGCTAAAACATGAAATAGGGTGATGGCAAATAAATAAAAAAATAGAAAAATCAGTCATAATTCCCAGTTTCATATCTATGCTTAGTCTTCTCATTTCGAAAGTATATCCTTTGAGCAAAACAACATAGTTTTTGTTATTTTTTAAAACAACTTTCTGTAGACTTGTTAGAATACATACTGCTGTAAAAGTCAGGCTTGTAGATGGCTGTATTTTTAGGCCTATCCTCAGCAAACAAAGGTTACTGATCTCTATCAAACACATTCTGTGCAGCCACATAGGCCTGTCTATTATTTAAAAAAAACCCCCACGCCCTTAAGAATGACTTTTCAGGCAATTATTGCATGCCTGTGCTAATCCACCATTAGTCAGTGACAGGAAATTATCAGAACAGCAGACAGCTTCAGATATTACTGTGCTTTGTCATGCTGGATGGAGACCTAGTTGCTTTGACAAGCAGCATCTCCCTGGCATTTGAAGCAAATCAGTGTTGCTGGCTTGACACTGTAATTTCTGTTTGCTGTCTCTGATGTCTCTAATCAGAAGGCACAGCACTAACAGGGAGTTCTGCACAGCTTAAGAAGAGCTTAGTCCCTTAGTGGGCATTTTTTGAGAAAGGTCCCACTGAGAATCATAATTTTTTTCTGTGCTGGTTATTTCATTTCATCCTTTTATTTCTTATCGAGCATAAAAAGCCTAAAGAAAAACATTAACTACAATGCCTTCTGTGGGCTGATCCAACTCAGATTCACCTGAATTCAAAGGTGATGTCTTAGTGCTTCACCTAGTGCTTAAGCCATAAGGGGAATTTATTGAGCTGAAGTGCAGCCTTCTTGACAAAGAGTGCCTGCAGCTCCAGGAAACAGCATGAAAATAAGGCTGAGATGTTTTATCTGCCGTTTGAACTGAAGGCACACCTATCTGGCTACCCGAACACACAATCCTGTGCTACTGTTCGAGCCTGAATGCTAGTGGATGATGCAGATCTCAAAGTTTTCTTTTCATCTCTAACAGATATGGTGCATAACTTCTCATATTATCCTATCACTCAGCTCTGACAGCAGGATCACTGGCAGAAGTGAAAAGGCCTGAGGAGATCTGGTGCTGCAGTTAGCAAAGATCCCTGGATAAAAGATGCACCAAGAAGCTTTCTGAAGGCAGCTACATGCCCACACTCCTTGCTGGAGAAAGTAGGGGTCACCATGGACCCTGTTTTTGAGGAATCTGTTCTTACAGATTCTTCTGGGCAGTCAGCACAAGCACTCCAGATCAAGAGACAGAACTGGTTAAGATAACCCGCTCCTAGATAAGGTATGAGAACACCCTGTATACGTCACACCCTCCTTATCTGAAGCTAAGAAATGTTTCATGCTTTTACAAATATATTTGAAAAGTAAGCATTACACTGCTACAGTTTGCTACTTTTATCAGGAAAGTACTGATGTTCATCAGAAATTAGTCTGCATAAGTACAAATGCACAACTGTAATTTTTATCAAAAAATTAAAACCACAGAGGCAAGAAAATAAAAAATAGCCTCTACTTGCTCTGAGTACTGTTTGCTAATGCATAATATTTTCACACTTTTGGTTTATAACTGTATTGTTAAAAAATTGTCATTTATATTCATTTAATGCTCAGTGTGTCTCAGTAGTCTCATTTATAGAACTGCACACACTTTGGTTCTGTTCTTTGCTAGCTAAGGATAAAGGAGAGCATTCAAATTCTGAATCTACTGTTTATACTGTAGTAATGGTATGTCTGTACTGGCTGGCACCCATCAGGGAGACTACAACACCAGTAACGTGTATGATATACAGACATGCAGTGAAACACAATAATGTCCACTGCTTCAGAAAACAAACAGCTAGGATTTGGGAAAAGATGACCAACAAGGACAAGGAAAGCAGAGACAGACAGTTTGGTTGCTTATAATTCTGTATTTAAAATGCAAATAACAGTACTATAAATTCAGCTGGCTTACTGATCAGTGGATTGTATACTGAAGAATTATTAACTGTTGATCAAGCAAGCCATGGCCAGATCTTGCAATTATTTATTTTGAACAGCTCTGTTGAGGTGAGTCATTTTATGGATGCCTGCAGATCCTACAGTAAAGTAGCAAGCTCAGCACCAGCTACACCCTGTTATGGTTGTGATGGTCAATGCTTCCTTCCTTGCAAAGGTAAATTACAGTAGGGTTTTACAGAGCAAAAGCCCTCTGAGGTCTCAGGCATGCTGACAACATTTCTGAAAATGTGGACTTTAGCTTCTCTCGCAATTCTATTGTATCTTTATTGGGAAATGGTTATAGATACACTTTATCAAAAGGCTAAAATGGAAGGCATGACTACACAGCTATCTAGGGCAAGGTCTGCACTACTTTTGGAGAGGTAAATAATAAAGCGTACTTTGACTCTTCTATCATCTGTGCTGGAATACCTGCAGTACTCATCAAGGAAAATAATGCAGCATTAAGCAAGTTGTTCTGAAATAATTACAAGTGAAGTAGATACTTCTACTCAGATCTGATATATGAGGAAACTTAATACATGTAACTCACTGGCATGCAATTCCACTTCTTCCAAACAGAAGAACGGGAAATTTTGAACATTTTTTGTTTTGCCAGCACTTCTCCACTTTCTATGTAGATTCTATTACACTGTGTTACACAAATGCTCCTTCAGTACTGCAGGCATCTGCACACAAAGCTATGCTCATTTAAAATCCTACCACAGATAATATAACATTTTAGTTTCCAAATTCTGATATATAACAAATTCAAAGTTTAAAATTACCCTAAATGTGTCCCCCTCAGAGCATCATTGGCTGTGCTGGAAAACTATCATGAGTTCAAAAGCTATGCTAAAACTACAAAAGAAGAAAAAAGACTTATGGATTTATGAATGTGATTAGAGCTATAGCTCTTCAGGCGAGATTGTTTCCGGGCTGGGAAAAAAAAAAAAAAAAAAAAAGAAAAATGAGATCTCTCCAGGAGAGAAGCTCAGATGAACAAAAATAGCAATTCAACATTATCAGTATTTTTTGGACAAGCAAGAAAAGGAGAGGGACAAAACCCAAATACACTAGTCTAGGCACTGAAAGAAGCATTCTGCCTGGGCAAAATTATTTTACATCAATGGTTTTGTATTTATAGCATATTTTGATCTGCATATTAACTGCTTCAGCATAATGCAGTACAAAGTTATTGTTGAATATGATAAAGAACACTTTAATCTACTGAATGTGCAAAAAGCATAAATGACTTCTTAATGGCACTTTTGTTTTGACTGACAGAGATTTATGTCAATGAGAGAAAATGTCTTAATGAAAGGAATTGCTACAAAGCATATGCTTACTTCTCCTATGCATGTGAATGAGACAGACATTAATAAAGAAATACTGCAGCCTGCAACATCTGGCCTTTAATCTTCCTTATTCTATTTTTAAATTCATCACGAATGCGGTATTTTGATAACACATGAGCACAGTTCTGACATAAAAATGGCAATACTTATAAATTATTTAATTATATATTTTAATACGAGTATTTAAGATGTCAAAAGTCTTGCAAAGATAGAAACCTGTGAATACAAAACTACCACAACTAATTAAAAATTATGTTCTCAAAGACTCCCACTCCCCAGGCTCTGCACTCTGCTTGCTTTTCAGTTTTGGATCCTTTCCACGTAACAGGAGCACTACCAGGAAAAATTGTGGGTTTCATGTTTAGAGCACATAAGAACTGGATTTCACAAAAGTCCCAGGTTTTCCAGATTATAAAATTGCTTGCAGGTGTGTCCCATTGATGGCAGTCCTCTCTGCCTGCACTGTGAGCACACTGCTGTGACTGCTCTGGGACTACCCAGACGGCAGGGAGGGAAGAGGACAGGCAGGTAAAATAGTGTGAAGACTCCAAAGGCAAATCCAAGCAGAGAAAATGCCTGAAATTATTACTTGTTGTGAGCAGCACTACTTTGTGATGACAAAAAATTGGCACTGGGTCACACAAGTAGCAAAAAGAGCAAGACAAGTCCTCTTTCAACACACGGCATGTACTCTGTGTGATTAGAAAAAATGGAACACAATCTCACTTTCTCTCAGATATAAATCCATTACAAACTAAAAACTATGTTTCACCTGGAAACCGTACACATGACTGCCATGCTGGTTTTCAACCACCAGGAAGTCTTTTAACAGACATTGAGAGGAAGTTAATGATGAATTCACACTTCAGCAGAGCAGCTGAACCAAAAGCTGCTTGCTGAAATTCTTCTGGGGCAGAGTATCTTGGCTATGAAAATGCTGCCCATATGTTTTCAGCCAGAAACTGAGCATTTCTACATGTTACTCTCATCTTAAAAAATTATATCCATTGATTATCTAACACTATAATATAGAAGATGTCTGAGCAGGACAACTACTTTACTTATCTATTCTTTCTCCCTGAATTTATCAGATTGCTCTGGTTTTTACATACAAAAAGGTGCAGCCCCTCTCTCATCTGCTTGAACTGATGCAATTAGTGAGCTAAGACAAGCACTGTCACAAGCACGATTCATTATCATTGTTCCAGTCAGTGCTCAAATTATATTTAAAATAGCTGGCAAAGAGTACTGGTGAAAGAGAAATAAAAGATTGCTCAACACATCCATATTCTACAAGTTTTTTCCTGTATAGAAACATTACTCTTCAAAAAAGCATGTAAGAATTGGATTTTCTTTCATACTAGACTGCAGCCAGTACTAGACTATTATTATTGTATTATACACATGACCAAATGAGATTAACAGTAAATAACAGTGAATAATGAACAATAATGAATAATAATGACTAGCAAATAATAATGAATTAATAGTAAATAATTTTTTTCTGTAATACAAACCATTCACTCTTGCTTGAAACAATACACAACAACAACAAAAAAACCCCGAAAGTAAAAGAAAATATTTTCCTTTTTATATATTTGTGAAATGAGTCAACTGGTTTTATTTGACGATGTCCACTGCTTTAGAAAACAATGCAGGCCATTACATTTTGTACATAACTCTCTCTCACAAGAATTCAAAGGAAGACCTTTTTAACTAAGTGCTTACCTACAGTGTGTCCAGCAAGACTAATAACAAGTTACACTGATTCACAGTGTATAACATAATTCTTTCCCAAGGGTCCAAGTTTTGCAACTTTTCTCATTAAAAACCCTAATCATGAGTATTTCAGCAAAAACAACTGCCTTTTTTTATTTTCCAAAATTATAATACAAATTTTTATTTAAGCTTCTAAGCAATTATATTTTTTAAAAATTCTTACAAATATCACTGACTTCATGAACCCAGGCTTACGACTGCTAGTCTATTTGAATAAAATAAAATCAGTGAAAAGTATTGCATATTTTTTGAATAATGGGCTACATCATACATTCCATCATAAATCCCAGAAGTATGTCAGGAAAGTCTTTAAGTGTTTTCTAGCATGTGCTACAAACCAGTAACCCTTGGGTTGTCTAAACAACATGGTTATTTAAAAAACAGGTTTTAATTCTCTCCAGGAAAAGCAGATCCTCATTTGGATATTAGTCTGAACCTTGCCTTCTCTCTTAAAACTGTGTAGGAACGGTCTCTATGGTCAACAGAGGAATCTAGTTACTGTAAAAGAGAAAAACACACTGCCAGAAGGTCCCTTTGGTGTCGCTTCCCTGTTGCCTCACCCTGTCAATCACACCTGACAAAATACTACAAGAGATTCCTTGCACACATGTACAAACTCATAACTGATGGTTTTGAGGCAACTCTTATGAAAAGTCACAGAGGGAGAGAACACTTCATTATTGAAGTCTCTGTGTTACAGTGTACTAAAAGAAGGAAGTTTCATGTTAACCAGTGTCAACCCACTACAACCTGACACAGATGAGTAATAACCTTGATATCATTTCCCACATGAATAATCTTCTCAGTAAAAACTGCTAAACATTATCAGTTGCTGTTCAGACAGCCCAGCCGTGATGAGTCAGGCTGTAGGAGCACCTCAAGCCTCAGAGAAGCCGGAAACCTGCCAGTGTTTAAAGGTAGAAGCCTTCAAAACGTAAGAGAAATAAGGCTACCAGCTTGTTTACAAAAGTCTCCATCATTAAGGTCAGACAGACCTTGCAGTGCTTTTTCCTCAGCATGGTTATATCAACATGTGAAAAAGATTCGTGTCTCCCCAGCTGACACAGTCACGCCAAACAGCCTCCTGGTGTGAACACAGGTTATGTTGACAGAGGAGGGTGGTTGGCAAGCTGTATAATTTAGAGATGAGGTCTAGTTACACCAAGTGTAAGCCCATCGTGTTGATATCTTGGTTTTACCTAAGGCAGTCTGCTAACTATCACATCTATCCCACAGAAGTGCTGTAGTATATGGATGACAATGTAATGCCATGCTGTGTACAACACAGTTTCCCTGCTCTAACAAACCTTCAGAAACATATATCACAAGCATGGATTCATCTCTTTAAAATGGTTAGCTCATTTTTCTAGGATTTAACAGTATTGATCCTTTTCTGTAAGAATTCCATTATTATACCACCTGTATTTTACAATTAATTTACAATACATAAAAATTATGTCTGTCATTTTTATGCTGCTCGTGTATTCAAGAAATACGTGACAAGATTTTATTACAACACTTTCTATAGTCACTGGTTTTAGTCTAGTGTAGCATGGCCTTACAAATTATTTTCTTTAGTCAGGAACAAATCAGCCAGCAACCAAGTTGCTTAATGTTGTTTACAACACCTTCTTAAGGTCAAAATTAACATACATAATAATCATTTTAAGGAATGACACTGTGATGCATCAAGCATGAAAGAGGTCAAGAATAAGTCCACTAATAGTGTCATCTTATCTTTGTATATATCCCAATATTGAAAAGCATCTAGGTTTTAAGTGGCTCAGTCTCCTTCATGAATTTTTGGGATAGTTTATACATATAAATACACATTAAATGGGTTCCTTCACAGAGTGAATCAGTGCAGAAATATTCTCTGCCTTGCCCTTGTATGAGCTGGTTTCCTACGACACCAAGTTCTCAGGTAGCCCAGGGAAATTGAATGCCTGAACTCAGACACTCAGGCTTGGTGCCTGAATTTAAGTGGTATGAACATGCCCACCTCCAACAGCCTGTTTACTTTCACAGAGAAGTTTGCTGAAATTCCCATAGACTTTGCTTAGAGCTGTGTTGGCTGAATATGATTTCCTGATTTATTCTTCACAGGTTTCTGTTTTTCATGTGTAACATTATCCTATTGCCTTTGAATAGTCTCAAGACTACGTATCTCCACTACTACATAACAAAGAACCCTGTTTAATATAACTACATTTTAAGTGGCTAAGGAGAAGTGCACTAGGCTGTTTACAAAGGGCTTACCTACTGTAACCATGATTTAACTACTTTACTTGACCTTACTTAGAAATATTTTAAACTTTTCTATGCATCTGCAGACAAAAGAAGTTGAACAACACTTATGTCTTTTAGATTTAATTGCTGGTCCCTGAAGCAACCAATCTATATCACTGTATCAAAAGTGTTATGGTTGTTGATGTTGAGGTTGTGCTGATCAACTAAACAAACCTTTCAGCTGTCAGATTTGACAGTGACACACATGAAACATCCTCTTTATAAAGTGGAAGCAACATAAGCACATCAGGGAGCAACATACTATGCATTCAACCCTCTTCCAAAGCAAAGCAAGAAGCACACCTTATTTTTTCTACAGCTGCATTAAAGGATCAACTAAGAGGGAATGGCCTAACTCCACAGCATTTCAAGACCTTGAAGCAAAACTGAACTAGTCTTCTCAGACGAGTTAACAGTGTTTTAGTTGTTTCCCTTACAGTGGATACATTGGTAAGTCAGGAGCTGAAGCTGACAGAGTATTTTGGGCAATTTACAGTCAGGTCTCACTACATACCAAAATAGAAAACATCAAATCTCACTCAGAAAGGGATAAAGAGGGACAGAATTAATTAACTCTTCCTTGAGCATACAGTCATTCTAAATTATAAACTGTAGGATAAAAGGCCTAGTGATAACTCTATTATGGCAACAAATTATATGCTTTATCTAAATATAGCAGAGACATTGTAAAAAGATGCAGTCCTTCCCTGCCCTGCCCTGTTCAGTCCATTTCTACTGCACACATTTACACACATATTTTAGCCACTGAAGTGTTTACAGAGCTATGTGAAATAGAGCCCATTCTACCAATTTAAAGCTCATAGACCCATGCAAAACACAATTGTATTTCACAGGGAAAATTTGAGAGTGTGCCATACTTGCCAGAAATACTTCTGAAACTTTGCCATACCTTTTAAAGAGGTATTATGAACCCATGTCAAACAAGATCTGCACGCTAATACTTTTTCTGATTTTTTTTTAACTGACATTGTTTTAAAAATTTAAAACTTAAAAGTTTTAAGCTGACACAGTGAGAGCAAAAGTCGTTGTTGAATGATTGTATGTTGGACATACAACATTCTGTCACTAAGGTGTAAGCTAGGTGTGCTGTAGCAAACTCAAGATATAAGTGCTCCTAAGTGGAGACAGGTACATTTGGAAAAATGTCCAAATCTTCTAGTCATTAATCAGAAATGAAGGCAAGATACACAAGTAAAATCCATCTCCTTGTTGCCTAAGTCTAGTTTGTTTTTCATTCTGAGTTTGATTTCAGCAAGAACATGCCAAAATCACAAAACCAGACTCTCCAGGTACATGCGTCAGATGAACACCGAGGTTGTTGTTTTCTTGTAACTGTCTGCCATGCCAAACATGTCTGCATGTTCCCACTGATGCAAGACAGAAACATTAGTACAAATCCTGAAGTTAAACAGAATTGTATCACTTAATGTATATTCTACTGAGGTCAAAGAAAAGGTGTGCTGATTATCTACAGATTTCTCATGCACTGGTCAGCATTACAGTAAAACAGTAATTATTCATTATAATGATAGTATTAATTAATCCCTCCAATTAACCCTTGATCCCTCTGAATTAAGGTTAATAACACTGGTGCATGTGACACCAAAGGACTGATCTCAGTCTGGAAAAACCTTTCCGACTGAATTGTGAGCAACCAGGTAACTCTTTCCTGCCAGGACAAAAATAAAAATAAAAAAAACCCTTGTAATAAAACACCAACTAGATTATTATTATTATTATTGCCAATTTTTTCCCAATATTACTTTTCATGTTTACCTTTCTTGCATCTCGTATCATCTTCCGAACAGTTTCCTTTATGGTATAAGGCTGTGCTCGTGGTGGATGAAAAAGCAGATCAATACTTGTGCCACCAGAAATTCCAGGCATCAGATAAGGCCAACCTAAGTCAAGATTTGGAGCTTCCACATCTGATTCAATGGGCCAGTAGGTTCCTGAGGAAGAGGTGTCATCAATGGCATGGTTAGAGGAATAAACTGTGTTTTGGGGAAGTTTGTGAACATTGTTCAAAATATAATCAATTTCCTCATCCGCTAGGAACTCTGAGCATCTCTCTTTGGAAAGAAATTCTTTGTAGGCTTCTAAACCTCCTTCAATCAGAGCATCAATAGCTATTCGGTACCATTCCTTGTAATGAGGTTCAATATAATTGTCTGATCTGCATTCATCATGTAAGGAGGACAGCAAAGATGAAGTTTCCATTTTCACATGTATTTCGTATAAAGTCTTTTAAGAGTCCATTCATGAACAGATGAAATGTATCTGCAAAGAGAAAATAAGTAAGAAAACAATAAAAATATTTCTAGATATCTATGACACACACAGTTATTAACAAAAATACTTTTCTGGTAAAGTTAATCCAAGCTTTTCTAGCATCTTCCAAGAGTTTAAAAATATTTTGAAAAGTCTCAGGGACTACTATTGCCAAAAATTAAATATTAAAGAGATAGATAAATATAAAATAGATTATATTAAAGAGATAGATAAAGAGTTTTTACAGAAAGTAAACTAATCACATAATTCAGTGATTTTAGGAAGTTCTGGTATTACAAGCTATCTCAGAGCTCACAGTACCCCGAACATCCATACCAGTAACACCAATACATACCCAATGCATGTTCCAATACACTATCACAGGTTGTGTTTCAAAACCCCCTTTGCAACAACTGACTACTGTCCAAAGAAACACTTCAGAAGACAATTTCCTACTTTTTGATACATTACTGTCTCTACAATGCATCTCTTTCCTTTGGCTTCTCTGAAACCATAGTCATTCAGGTACATCTCCTTATCTATCTGTTCTCCCATGCTGATCTAATCCATTTGTTGCTCCCAAGCAGGACCAGCCTACCTCATTTCAGTGCGTTATGAGGAACTCCAGAAAGATTTATCCTCCCACATCTGGGATCAAACTCTGAATCAGCAATTTGATGTCTAGTTTCCACCCTGTTCATTCCTTCTGCCAAAAGGAGCGGCTGCTTTAATCTTTTTTTTTTTTTTTTTAACATTAAAAACAAGTTGTTTACTGCTGATGTTTTATAAATTTATTCTTATACTTTTTTTACTTCATTTAACGAAGTCTGAGAGGGTTGCTTTGTGATGTGCATTCGAGATTTCAGAAAGAGGAAGAACAAATACCCAATGTTTCTTCCATCACATTTCTGCAACCCTCAGTAACTCACCAAAAAAAAGGGGAGGGAAGGTGTTTCATGACAGCAGCATCAGCATAGCCATGAAAAACAGAAAAATGGTAGCACATCTTCCAGGGCTAGGGCATGAAGCTTAAGAGAAAGACTCCAGAAGTACGAAGAACATCCAACAAAGGCAGAATAGTTAAAAAAAGCTTGATAGCTTGAAAGTTAACACTGGGTTTCCCTACAAGCCTAATTAATAGTATAGCAGTATAATAGCAAATAGTCATATGTAGTTCTGATTTCATTTACTGGCATATAAATGTAACTTGATTCCCTCTTCCCATCAAGACCTTCCAGATACTTTTGCAAACAGTATAATTGTTTTCCACTGTCTGTTGGGAACAGTTTAAATCTTCCCGAAAGGAAATGTAAATTAGCTATATTAACCTAAAGGAATGAAAATAAAAATGTCCATAACTACTGATAGTTCAAAAACCAATTCAATGTTCAATTAAACCAAGATTTATAAGGAACTTGGGAAATCTGAGGTTAAAAAAAGACCAAGAATTAAAAATCCAGATCTGAAGCTGGCATCAGCATGTCATATGGAATAATTCCATTTGAATCCTGTCTCTCAGCCAAGTAGCAGGGCAGATCTTCCCAGATAGGATTGCTTTCGAGCCTGGGGGAAAGGAGTGCTCCTGGCTGCTTCAAGAGTAGCTCTTTGTGGTGAACTGGAAAGCAGAACACGAAAGGGATCTGACTGCTCTCCCCCCAACTAAGAACTACATGTATTCCTCTGACAGCTACTCAGGGCTTCATTCTACACTGCTCTCACAAGAAGAAATGAAATGTTATAAAATAGGAGTGATACCATTTCCCTTCTCAGAGATGCAGACACAGCCTGTGCCGGAAGGTGACGGAGAACTAAGCACACAGTACAGGCAAGACAGACAGATTCAAAGATTAAACTCTTCAAAGATAAACTCTACCGTAAAATTAAAACAGTCACATCAAGACCAGCCCAATCATCTGGACCAGGTTTTAAAGACATTTTAGATACAGAATGAAGAACAACCAAGAGTACAAAATGCAGGTACTCAGCTGAGTTGTTCTCAAGAGTCTGAACAGGTGACTTCATTGAGATGCCAATACACCCCTCTTTTAGGGCCCTCCAGGACAAATCATTCTCTAGTCACTGTAGTAACACAGTCAGTCTTATTATGACATGTAAGAATAAATATGATTTTACAAAGGCAAGTGAAAGATACTTCTAAAATTCTCACTACTTTGGAGTGGATATACTTCTAAAACAGAAATTTTTCCACTGACTGCATATATACAGTTGTGAAAGATGTGTTTATTTCCAAAGCCTGTCTGAGTTGATTTTTTTCTTCTTCTCATTCTGTCCTTCAAAAATAACTTAAGGGAATAGGACTATACTTAATATGTAACATTGTGCAATATCAAATATTGAATGTTATGAACAAATAAAAAGCAAAAAAATTACTACACGTGTGTTCTGCCTCAAATATATTTCTTTTATTTGGTTTGGTTCTTTCATTTGTTTTTCACAATAGTATAGTATATTGCTTGACTTTTCATTGAACATAATGAATTAATTAATTGTGGCATAGGTCACAACTTATGCTCAGACTTATGCTGAAAGCAGGGTATACATATAAGTAACTGTGGAAAGGTGAGACTTCTGGTGCAGCATCTTCCAAACAAGAATAGTCATTTTACAGTGAACATCTTTGAAGTTGATGTTTGATTTACAAGTGCTGTTTACAAAAGAAGCTTAAAGCACTGCACATTAATTTAAGAAAGTAAATGTAAAATTTGCCAGCATGGAAATAAATCACAGAACACTTGAGACAAATGAAAAAATGTTAATCCTGGTTTTTGAAATTAAGGACATCAGCATGAGATACATTCGTATGAAACAAAAGAGAACTCCCGAATTAAAATAGTGGCTTCAGGTGTACTTGACAAAAGCTCTAGATGTCTTTACCCAGGTATTTTTCTTCTTAGAAAGTAAAAGCTACTGTGCAGAAACTGAACCTATGAAACCATATAATTCTGGATAAAACGGTAGAGGTTTGGACAAAATTCTTAATAGCTTTTTGATGTCTTCTTCAACCACGTATTGTGATTTCTGCATAATAAACTTGATTCTTCAGAGGTCCTCCTCTGGTCAACAATTACATTATCAAGGTTGTGCAGAATGAGGCCCATCTGTGGAGGCTTCCAGATCTTTATCACACTTTATGTACATGATCACAAATTCTACCAGCACCAGGAAAGTTGTCGTTCATCCTCTGAGAAATAACCTTGTCTGCTAATCCCAGCCCAGCACATCAGCCATCTTCTCTGCTTGAACACAGAGATCAGTCACTTAAAACTTTCTTAATAAGTGCTATCAATGACCTTAAAGTGAATTTAAACTCAAATGGAGCTGCTAAAACTGGATCTTCTGCTGAAGAACAGAAATTCTGAATCCTGCATTGATATGATAATCTTGTCCTTCTATTAACAATGTGCTGAGACCTTTCTAATGCCATCATCAGGAACCCAGCAAGAAAAGACCTTTTTCTACAAGAATGAAGTAACTGTGCCTTTATATAGAAAGATTTGGAGAATATCCCAGACGTCACAAATGCAGCAGATGACAAATGCCCACTAAAGAAAATTGTGCAACATTCTACATGGGTTCCAGACTAATACGAGATACAAGGAACTTCCCTGCCATACCAATATTCACAGGATTTGAAAAATTTCCTATTCAGCAACTTTAGGGAGCAGCTCTAACCTCAGGCTCGTACAGCCGGTCCTTGGCAAGGGCCTGGCCTTTCCTCAGGATGTCCTTATCGCTTTTCCAATGGGAATGTGATTACTTGGACAGTTTCTGCATAAAGTTTCAACCTTGCCAGGAAATTTAAACCTCGGGAACAGCTTGTTGCAAGCTGTTGCACACTCTCAGGTATGGTTTTTGGGGCATCCACCTGAGCACCTCTGGCCCACGGCTCGGCCAAGGAGCCTCCCCACGGCTTAAGGGCCTGGCATGACCAACCTCTAACAGAACAAACAGGCGTTTTATGACACCTGCCTTCCACCAACCTTTCTATTAAAGAATTGTATCAAGAATAAATAATAATTACCTTACATTAAGCAGTGACAGGCAATTATTCAATTATTAATGAAATTACATTTTCTGTGAATGCACATGGCATCAAATCCAAGTGAAAAACAACACCGCAAGCGTTCCTGCTGCTTTCCTTCTTTCCTCTTTCTCTCTTTTTGTTTGTTT